>CAUYON010114546.1:0-29048 GCA_963573935.1 Arctocebus calabarensis | reverse complement strand
ATATGTATATACAGAAAACATTTTCTAATCCCTAACCTGCCCTCTGCCCCTGCAGCTCCGATTCTGTGCCTTAGCTCTCTACACATTCGAAGTTCTAGAAATAGATCTCCTAAACAGACCAATTTCAAGTGCTGATATCAAAGAAACAATAAAAAAATCTCCCAACAAAAAAAAAAAAATGCCATGATATGTATGGCTTCACACCAGAATTACATCAAATCTTCAAAAAACAGCTTATTCCCATACTGCAGAAACTATTCCAAAAAATTGAGGAGGAAGCACCCTTACCCAACACATTCTACAAAGCAAACATCTCTCTGATACTAAACCAGGAAAAGACCTAACCAGAAATTATCTTCCTCAATCCTTAATTATTAGCTAAGATTGTACTAACATAAAGGGGACCTCCCAACCCTCAAATGCCTCATGTTTCATCGGCAACATTCAAACATACTTTTCACAGCACTATGGTTCTTCTGACAGGGAACAGAACCTGAGTCATCATGAGGACCAATTATCCAATCTTATCGTTAAAATAGCTAGTTCTGTGAAAGCTGGAGCCACCTCTATCTCATCAACATTTTATCTTTCATAACTTTATGGTCCTTAGTTAGTAACAGATATTTAATAAATAAATGAAACAATTTAAAGCACCAGTCTTATCCTAAAACTTTTTTTTTTTTGGTTGAAATGTTAAGGTTAGCTCATTAAATACACTCAAAAATACATTTCATACTCATCAAATATGGCCTATTATTTCTTTCTGAAATGTATTTCACTGCCATAAATAGAATGTTAGGACATTTTTTGAGAGAGAAGAGAAGAGAAGAGAAGAGAAGAGAAGAGAAGAGAAAACAGAGGGAGAACATGAAGAATGATGTCTAACCAGATCATGATTGTGTTCTATTTTTGTTCCTGCACAATGTCACTTAACTAAGCATTTTCTGAGTACATTTTCTCTCACTCCACCAGTAATTAGAAAGAATCAAATTCCATTCTTTTTAAACATGCTTTGACAGACGAATGATGAAGGAACAATGAAAAAATGCTCATTGTCCCTAATACTAAGAGAAATACAAATCAAAACTGCCTTGAGATATCACCTAACTCCAATGAGAATAGTCCACATCACAAAGTCCTGAAGCTGCACGTGCTAGTGTGGGTGCAGAGAGAAGGGTATGCTTTTACACTGTTGGTTGGATTGCAAACTAATACAGCTTCTTTGGAAAGAAGTATGGTGAATCCTCAAACAATTAAAAGTAGACCTTCCATTTGATCCTGCAATCCCATTACTAGGTATCTACCCAGAAGAAAAAAAATCATTTTATCATAAAAACATATTCACTAGAATGTTTATTACAATTCAGTTTACAACAGCCAAGATGTGTAGTCAACCCAAATGTGCATCAACACATGAATGGATTAATAAAGCATCATTTATGTCTACCATAAAATACTATTCAGCTATAAAAAGTTGGAGACTTTATATCTTTTGTATTAAACTGGATGGGATTGAAGAATATTGTACTTAGCAAAGTATCACAATTGAAAAGTAAGTGTCTAATTTATTCAATTCTAATATGAAACCAGTAGACAAAAAATACACACCCACAGAAGAAAAAAACAAAATTGAATTCAGGTGGAGGGGGCAAAGAGAGGAGGGCAAAAGGAGGGAGAAAGAAGGAATGAGAGTTGGTGTGCTCACAACTAACAGGCACAATGTAGGGGTAAATGGCACGGCATCTGGGTGAAGGACACACTAGAACCTGGACTCTACCAAACAAACAAAATCAATGTAACCTAACCATCTGTACTCTTATATTAATCTGATATAATGAATAAATAAATAATAAAAAGCTTGTTTTGAAAAAAGATAAGGGAGTTTAAACATAATTGTAAGTGAAGCATTGGTTTTACACTGTAAGGGGAACTTAGAAACATACAAAATGACAAAATGCAGGCTTCAAATGAGTAAACAGATGAAAAGATTATGGAAAACATCAGCACAGAAGCAAAATTTATGTCAAATAAACTAATGCATAAAAATCCAAGCAAAAATGTAAACATAGTGATTATAAAATTATACAAATGATAGACTTTTGGCCAGTAAGTTATTTCATCATTCTAAACCAGAATATTATGATTCAAGTTTTGTTTAAGAGTTTTTGAATTTAATAATGTCCCTCTCCACTGATTTGCAGCCTTGTGCAAATATTTCAACCACTTTCAACTCATTTTCCACACTTATAAAGCAAATCTTCAGTAGATTTCCTGTAATGTCTATTTTATAAATATCTTTATTTAAATTTCTCTATCTGTTTTTACAATCAGCTTATTGGAGGTTAACACAATACTTGACTTAACACTTACACTATACTTAAAAGGTAGGTCATTTTTCCCCTTCTAAATTCTCACATACATTAAGAAAATTTTATAACAAAGCATTTTTTTCTTTATCTCCATTAAGACCAAATAAATATATGCATTTCCTTTTACAAAGATGAAAGAAGAATGCAAGAAATTTAGTGACTTGTCCAAGTATACAATGACTAACAAGGCATAAAGATAAGAACTCTGATATCTGATGCTTATGAAGGTATTGTTTTCATTTCAACTCATTATTTAATAATTGTATCTAGTTCCTGGGTTCCAGTTTTTTAACATACAGTTCAAAGTTGTTTCTCCAGAGAGCTAAATAGGATATGCCAAATAAGATCAGTCTGATTCCTATATTTGAGTGGCTCTGAACAATAATAATAATTCATGCCCTAATAATTGCATGAAAATGAGAAAGATGTCTACTAGCTGGCACTAAAAATTATTTAAGAAGGTAAGCTTGCATATGCATTGAAATGATTTCAAAATATAACTGCAGATTCTTCGATATTCCCAGCCAACAATGAATATCCCCTTAAATATCAGTTGGCCTGATGACTCACATTCTAACAAGAAGTTTAGAAGTTTGCTAAACTGACATGACTTCTGAGGCTAAGATGCATACACTTCTACCTGGATTTCTTGCTTGGATGATTGTTCTTGTCCATAAGAATTCCAAGGTCACATGCAGTGAACATGTGAAGATGTTCTGACTGACAACTCCACCCTAAATCCTAGCTTAACAGCATCAAAATTCAGATAATGTGTGTGAAGTAATGTCAATGACTCCAGCTTCATTCACCAATTGACTGAAAGTCTGTGAGACCCTAACTGAGAATTACCTCGCTAAGCCCAGACACTTTTGGTATCATGAATGATATTATGTGGCAAGAGATAACTGGAACATACTCATTTCATCCAAAATTATATTTTTATTATCTCCCACTCTTAATTAAGCCCAGACAGACAAAGACTAAGGCTAATCATCATCTTCTCTCCCGTACACATATAGGTCATGTAGAGCTTGTATGCTGAGGCAGTAAGAGCTGTTACAATTAAGAGTTTACACATCACAATTAGATGTCACTGGGTGAGGGTGACAGTTCTGACTATGCAATTATTTGGTATGTAATCCTGGGGAAATTACATAATATAAGTCTCAATTTTGGTCTTTAAAATTCATAAAATAATGAAGTGATGGAACTTATTTTGTTTCATTGTAATATATAATTAGGCAATATTAGTCGTGCAAAATGCCTGGCACAAATACCAACCCTGTTTACTTGTTGATTGGAGTACTTGTAGAGTTTATTTCCCTTGACTTCATTTCTACCACTTTAGCACACAGACAAACTTGTCTTAGTCCTCGTATTATTTAAATGCCAGTGATAAATGCCTCTGCCAAAAGCTCATTAAACTCACTTCAGATGATTTTTAAATTTAATGAGGAGGCATGTAAGTGAAAATATTAACTATCATATGTGTATCTAACTTAAAGTTGATGATCAGCAGAACCAATTTCCTGGAAGACAAGCTACCAGTAACATTTGTATTTATTACCAAAGAAAGAAGCAACCCATAACAATGCACAGATGAGGGCTATAATAATGATGACAAAATGAATGGAATGATTATTTTACCAAAATATGATAATTTTAATTTCAGAATGCTGGATACAATGAGAATCATAATATATATATAGGGAAGAATTAATTTTGCACACTCCCATCAAGTTTGGAGGTAGTTTTATCCTCTTACATTCATTTAATTTGAATAAAAGCTAATAAATATGTGACAACATTAAATGTTTTTATTTACTTCTCATAATTTTTAACATAATGGACAAAAATTTTTAATTAAAAAGTTTATGAGTTACGAAATTCATATCATTACTTAGAAAATTCTCAACAGTTTTTTTTTTCTGAAGCAGAACTCTAATCTATGAGAACTTAGTTAAACAATGTTATAAATAAGGTGATTTAGGGATGAATTTTTCATTAATTATTCATATACAGGATCTTATTCTAATAGGTATAATTATTTTAAAATAAGATGAGAATATTTATATGTTAAAAAGAAAAGAATATTTTAAAATTTATAATTGCCATTTTCCTGCTTCCATAATATATTTAATCAGTTCATTATGTATTTCCAAGAGTTAAAGGTAACTCTTGGAAGAGTTAAAAGGAAATATTCTACCACATTGAGTATGGCTATAGAAACAGAATTATAAAGAATACATCTACTTTATAATTCTATTTCAACAATTTTTAGAGTAGATCTGTAAAAACAAATATCCCATAAAAGTAAGAGGTTACAATTGCTATTCAAGGTATGAAGAAAATGTATTAGAAGAGGTTTCTCCTCAGATAATTGAATTGCATACATACACATATATTCTCTTATCCCAAGGATTTACTAACAGGCAAGGCACTTCCAACAGCTCTCTGCTATTCATTAAAAGTAACACAAACTACATTACTGAGTGAAAATTATGTGCTAGCTTAAATATGTACAGTGTCTTAGACCTATGGCAGAGGAACTGCATAGTATCTGGATCCCACAATATTCTTTTCCTTCTCTTGGGGAGTTGGGAATAAGGAAAGAAAAAATCTTATTTTAGCCACAGTTAATGCCTGGCTACTATTCAAAAGTCATGTATTAATACTATATTTTAGAAATTATGCTTATCTGGATAGTTTCAATATATTCATTTTTTTCTTTGACCTGCTACATCTTATTCCACATTTATGATTTGCCTTAGTTCATTCAAGCTATAACAATAAAATATCAGAGACTGGGCAACTTATAACAATTTCTGAACAATAGAAATTTATTGCAGGTGGACGTGTGGGTACTTACGGGAAGAGTCATATCTGGATGTGCTTGCATTGGTAGAAATAATGATTTAATAAGCTTCAAACCAACTCCGATTGTTTATTATAAATGAGTTATGAATTGAATTAAGAAAATGATCTCAGATGCTGGGCAAAAGGGAACAGAGATAAGAGAAAAGTGGATCAAAGAAACACAAAATCTGTTGCAAAGTGCAAAAGCCAGAAAGCTGGGCATTTTTAAGCAGACGGTCTTGCCAGAGCTTCACCCCACCCCCAGTGTGATTCAGCTCAGAGGTCACTGAGCACTAAGAGACAAGTCTGCCACAAGTCGGGCTGCCCTCTCAGGGAGAGTTAGTACATTTGGGGAGTTTGCTGAACTTACTGGAGACAGGACAAGTGTCTAAATCTTGTTAAGAGAGAAAATATTTCTCAAGAAGATAAGGAGAAAAATGTCTCCTTTCTTCTGTTGTCTCAGTATGGGCAGAAGTACCAACTCGCCTGCACACATGGCTTCCCGGGGGCTTAATTGCCACGTCCTGCTCCTGGACTGTGTTCTTTGTCTGATGCTCTGTTTGTCTTAAGATCATAAATAATTTAGAGTAATAAAATTAAAAGGTAAATGTGTTTAATTAAGGTAGTTAGCTAAAGAAATCATTTGGTTAGAAAATGCAAACCTTACAAGAACCATGACATAAGGGTTTAGCCTTCCACATTAGATTGACGAATAAACAGTGACGTGTGTAATAGAGATGGAGCTAGCCCACAATTAAGGACTTCCATTTACCATCAAGTTTAAAGGTGGACAGCCCACTGGCCAGCTTCCTAAAAAACTTTCTTCTTGTGTCTTCAGATCGTCATTTTCTTTCATCTTCTCCTCTTTAGCAGTCACTGATCGCCCCCAGACCAAATACATGGATGACAAAGTCCGTGTATAGAATTACTGAAGATCTCAGTAGAATTTAGGGTGGTAGTAGTCTGTTTAGTATAGTAAACTCTATGTATGATGAAAGTGCATATTGTATACAGTAGACTCTATTTATGCTTACAATTATCCTATACAACACAAAAGTCTTTCTTCAGAATGGGAGAAAATATTTGCAGGTTGTGACTCCAACATAGGTTTAATAACCAGAATCCACAGAGAACTCAGATTGTATATGAACCCAGCACATTTTACCTCATGATTGCACTAATGTACACAGCTATGATTTAATAAAAAAAAAATAAACATTTAAAATTAAAAAAAATTTTAAATTAATGAAAACTACACAAGATTAAAAATTCAGGCCCTCATTCACACTAGTCACATTTTAATTGCTGTGTAGCCACCTGTGTCTAGGTGCTACCCCATTGGACAGTGCAGATATCGTCACAGGACTGGTATTATGGGGAAGGGGAAAAACTTCACAGAAAGGTAAATATGTGCTAAAAGAGGAATTAGCCAGGCATTGAAAATAGCCTGTGACTGCTTCAACTTTGACCTTGGCTGATGCCTGAGACCATGAGACATTAACTTCTCTGGCCCTCCAGGATGCTAAGGATTGAGCTCAACACAACCAGACTTCCCCAAATTAGTCATTTCTTTTTCCATCAATATCTGAGCTCAACACTGAATCCTCCTTGGAATGGGGTTATTATTACCTTTGATTTAATGAGATGCTCTTTGGTACTTTTTATGAAGTGTTAAATCAGTCCATCTATTCTCAATTTACATTCTGTAGCAGATACCACTAAATTTAATCAAATTCATTAAATAGATATATTTGCTATATTCTACAGGAGAGATTTCTACTAAACTCTAAACATCATTTGGGTTAACATTTAAAGTATTACTATATCATAAGATTTTTGGTTTTAATGCCAAAATCTTTTTAACTATATACTTAAAGTGAGTGGAAAATAGGTTATAGGATCCATGAGTCTTATTTTGCTATTCTAGCACGCTTTTAATATTTATATGTGACAATTATTATATATTACTCCTTAATTGAATTTTGCTTTTGATCCCATTTTTATGCTCAATATTAGTGATTAAAAACACTCTTTTGTATGACATTCAAAAGTAGGACATTTTGGCTTTCATAGTAATTACATACATAAGAGATGAAATCATCTGTTGGATTTTAATGTCTTTAAGTTAAAATAATTTCTATGTGGTCAAATTAGGCATGGTGTCCACATTCATAAAAATGCATATGGCTGAAATTATACATACAAGACTTTAGATAAAATGAAGGAGTGTATAAGTTTAGCAACTACTAACATGTAAATTAGCAAGGATGATTTTTTTTTCCCCCAGAATTTCCAAAATAAAGTTGTCCATAACTAAGAGTTAACTTTAAAAATAAAAACAAAAAGTATAATTTGGTAGCGCTTACGAAGTGCCAAATACCTTATTAAGTACTTTATATACAGTATACTACCTAAACTGGAGAATGGGAAACTTTTTCTCTAAAGAACCAGGGAGTAAATATTGAATTTGAGACCTTATAGACCTTCATGTCTCTGTCATCATTACTGAGCTCTGCTGTGTGGTGGTGAAGTAGCCAGAGACAATATTGAATGAACAGATCTGTCTGTGTTTCAATAAAACTTTATTTACAAAGACAAGCCATGAATCTGATTGGGCTGAAGGTTGCCAAGCTTTAATATAAATTAGTCCTCATAAATAATGATGGCTACTTACTGAGGATATGCCTGTACCATTGAAGATTGCTGCTAATGGAACAGAGAGAATTTAAAAATCTCTCTCACCTCAACATGTACAGGAAGGATCTATCCCTGCAAAGCTCTTCATGAGTCCCAGAACTACTCCTTGTGCTGATTCCACATGGGGCTCTGAGCAAAGGCTCATTTGAATATCCCAGTGTTGCCCACTTAATAAGCATTAGTGCTAGGGTTTAACCCCAAACAATTTAAAGCCAAAGCCTGCTAGCACCATTGCTATAGAAAGATAATTCTAACTGTCCCAAAGATTGTCCAGGGCTCCACCCTTTCCCATATCTGTTTTAGAGGGAAAGGCCTGTGCTGTTTTCATGTTTCCCAGAATTATATCAGTAAAAGGAGTGGGAGGCTGTTTCATAAATCTCTCATTTGTTTGTAAGTTATTAGAAGTATGATTTCTGGTTGACTCAGATACTTTGTAAAGTTATAGGAAACATCCAACACTCATTCTAATATACTCACAGTTAATATCTACTAGGGAATGCAAATTAAACTGTAATATAAAAACTCTAAACTTCTAAATAGTTTCAACTTAACCTGTACTTCCCCAAGGTGAACTAAATTGTGACAACATTTATTAGAAATTTCCTCATCTCTTAGCAAAGTGTAATGCATGAATTTCAACTGAGTGAGAAGAGGGAATTTGCCCTGTATAAATATCCAAAGGGCCAGAAAGATTTAAATCAAGTCTTGGGGTTCTCTAACCTTTATATTAATGCTATGCCTGAGCATGAATAAGCAAGCAAGATTAAAGGCAAAGAAAAGAGAATTAAAATCGTGCGACATTTTCTGAATTCCTCCCTCAATAATTCTTTGGAAATGCACAAGGCCTATTATTTTCTCCTATATACACTGATATGTCAAATCATAGAATGTTGTTAGAACTGTTCCTGGTGTCAAAAGTTGAAATTCTATCCAATTAATTGGTCATGACATTTCTGGATTTAGTTCACATAGTATTATCTGCAAAAGTACATGGCATACATTGGCAAGGGCTACTTCTTGCTGTTAAGGTATTTCATTGATCACTTTTATTTGTTGAATGCCTGCAACTTGTTAATAATTAGAATGCAGTTGAGTATTTATATCCAGCATTGTTCCAGAAAGGATTTAAAGCAATTTATTAGGCTACATATGAGATAGCAAATAAGAAAAACGAATCAGGAAAGTTCAGTGGAAGCTAAAGTGAGTCACGATACACAAGTCATACAATGAAGTCATGTACATTTGCCAGAGATGGGTCAGAAACTTGACTCTTGAGTTTTTGCTAGCTGATGAGAGTAATGGAACCCCAGAAGTAAATGATTCACACTATTTGTAATGTTAAAACTATCTGGTTCCTCAAGAAATGAACAAGTCTATCTGATTATGAGATCAGAATTTTCTCCCATGAGTCTTTAGAGAAAGGATACCAGGCATGTTCATAAATATGATCTCAACAGTAAACACAGACAGAAGTTGTACAGCAGAGTTGATACAACACACCTCAGTATCGGTTCCTGGCATCTGGCCAAAGTAGAATTAAGTTAAAAAAAAAAAAAAAGAGTTCCTGGGGCCAATGTGAAGGGATGTAAATCCTTGGCTTCCAGATGATCTGGCTCAAACTACGATTAGAAAGTTTGTACCCTGTGATTGCACCAATGTACATAATTATGATTCAATAAAATTATTTAAAAAAAAAAAAGAAAGTTTGTAAAAGAAGTTCTCCACTTTTATATCCATAAGAATCACAAAATATGAACAATGGATTGCTATGTTTCTTCCTCAGAGACTCTTGTTTAGTTCATCTGGAGTGGGACCCACAAATTGTTTTTTTAACTCTCACCCCTCTTTCTTTGAAGTGATTCCAATACAGAAGGATATATCTATCCAATATAGATAGACTATAATGGAAGGAACAGAGACTATAAAGTAATGAGGAGCATTGTTTGATATATATTAATGAAGTGTTTGGAAGTATCAGCAAGGATGGATCATTTTAATTTGAGGTTAATTGGTCTATAACAAGTCTTTTAAAAGGAATGTTAATATAGGCTTATTGGGCTACTCCACTGGACAGGGGTACTCTACTAGAAAATGGAATTGTCTGTTGTTTTCTTCTTCTCCACAAACTGAAAATGCTTGTTGCATTAAAGAATAGACAGGGATAGAGAATCACTCTAGATTTCCAGAAGGGATCTCATAGATGCGTGGGTGTGCAAAAAGGTTTATTTAAAATTCACTCTTTAGGATGTTGGGAACTTTTTAGAAAATTGTGGCCCAGTCTGATGTAGTCTCCAGATTCCCTCTGCAGGACTCTGGTCCTTGATCACCCAGCAGCTGTGAGTCTTTTCATTGGATGGCTCTTCACAGGAATTGTCAGTTTTACCTAAGGTTACACCCTTGAGGCCTCCAACATTTCATGATCAGTGGACACAGAAGGACAAGATCTGGACAACTCTGAAGGGACACCCAGCTTTACAGCTTCCCTTGGAAGTAGCTGAAATCCTTTTTGGACCTACATCGCAGTTCAGTTTCTTCTTTTATCTGATCTTTGTTCTTCACCCATTACAGATGTAGATCCCTTGGGGTTCACCCAAATATTCCTGCTCACAAACCTCGGTCTCAGAGTCTGCTTTGTAGAGAACCTGTCCTAAGACATGTGAGTACAAATTTCCTGTCCCTCACCTTGCTGATATTACCTATGTTACTTGCAGTTGGATTTTAATTACCCACCTCTCCTTTCTGATTCTCTCTTTTGTCTTTTTCTGTTCTTAATATTTAAGGGCTTTCCCCCTATGAAGTACATCTTTCTCGCTGACCTTTTAGGATGTATTTGCTTTCAACTTTGTAATCTCTGTGAGCCTGACCCACACTGGGTCTGCTAAGCCTTGAAGACAAAGCGTATAAGGCTGTGGCTGAGCAAACACACATGCACATGTGTGAGCACACAGAGAGCATTGAGGTTTCCTGTGATAAAGTGCATTTGAAAAAACTGACTTAAACACATTTAAGTTGCTGTAGGACTTCTCAGAGTCTTTAAAATGCTAATATGAATTGTGAATCTCCAAATTATATGTTGTTGATTCCACCTTTTTTCATTTTTCTTTGAGGCAAAATTCACATGCATTTAACCATTTCAGGGTATACAATTCAGTGGCAATGAGCACATTTAGAGTGTTATAAAATCATAACCTCTCTCTAATTCCACAACATTTCTATCACCCCAGAAGTTAAGTAATCCTTTCCCATGCAGTTCCTCTGAGCCCGTGGTAGCAATCAATCTGCTTTTCTATCTGTATGGATTTACCTAATCTGAATATTTTATTATAAATAAAATAGTATAACATGAACTTTTTGTGTGAATTCTTTCAGTTATCATAATGTTTTTGAAGTTTAGCCACGTTGTAGCTTGCATCACTATGTCATTCCTTTTAATGATTGAATGATATTCTATCATGTGGATGAATTGCATTTTCATTCACCAGTTGGTGGCTATCAGACAGTTCATTGACACCATTGGACCATTTTGAATAGTGCTGATATGAACATTTGTGTTTAAATTTTATTTGGATACCTATTTGCTTTTATTTTGGGTATATATTTAGAAGCAGAATTACTTGATCAGGTAAAGTTTCCATGTTTAATGTTTTGAAGAACCAAAACCCCTTTTAAAGAGAATTTTGATATTAGTATACTGAGAAATAATATACTTTAAAAAGCTTTTTATACTAATTCACTTTAAGATGTTAATGTTAATAGTGTTAATCATGTTTTTACCCTTAGAACTAATGATTCAGAAAACTTTAATGAAAAGCTTTGAATTTGCAATAATAAAGTTCTAAGGCCAAGATCTATGAAGGGAAGATATTTTTGAGAAAAGAGGTCTTCTTAAAGTTCTTCTCATATCATGCCATGCCAAGGACTTCCTTTTATGTTTCATAATACGTTTACATTAAGGTATAGCAGTGAATCTGATGTTCACTTGGAGATAATGTGAATAAAATCTGTACCATAACAATGCTCTGAGGAATATGGGGTGACTGTTCTGATGTGACTAAAATTCTGGAAGTAGAATTATAAAGAACAATTGGAAATGTGAAAATTTAATTTAATTTAAATTACCTGTTTATGAACTATTAGCTTTTCATTATCAGAAAGTTTTTATTTATTTATTTTTTTATTGTTGGGGATTCATTGAGGGTACAAGAAACCATGTTACACTGGTTGCATTTGTTAGGAAAAGATCCTCTTATAATCGTGTTTTGCGCCCAAAAGGTGTGGCACACACCAAGACCCCAAGACCCCACCCCCCTTACTCCTTCCCTCTCTCTGCTCTTCCTTTCCCCACCCCTCCCTCATTCTTCCTATCTCTTCTCTCCCCGTCCTTCACCCCCCCCGTGTCAATAATTGTCATTAATTGTCCTCATATCAATTGTTCACCTGTTAAAAATTAAAAAAAAAAGAAAGGTAGAAAGAACATCACAGGAGACTGTTGTTCCTAAAGCTGAGGAAGATGAATTTTTCAAGAGGGAAGAAGTAACCATGAGAAGTGTTACAGAAAAGCACAGTACAATAGTATGAAAAAAGTGTCGATTTTCATATGGCAATTGGAGGTTGCTTAAGATAAGTGACATAAACTTAACATAAATTTTGGTGGAGTGGGGCGGTGCCAGATGGCAGTAATTTAAAGAGTGAAATGCAGAGGGGAAGAAGAGAAAGTTGTGCATCAGACAGATGAGTCTTTTGAGATTTGGCTAGAAAGTAAGTGGGCAGTAGCGGTAGCCTTTTTGCTTTTTTAAAAAGATTAAGTACACAAGAATGTGGGTCTTACATTAATGCAAACAACTTAGTAGAGAGAGGTTAATAATGGAGAAGGGAAGAAGGTCTTGAAAAGACAGGGAAAAAATGGGATCCAGAGCAAAAATGATGGGTTTCATCTCTTCATAAAACAATTCATTCTTCACTGTAATAAAGGGGTTGAAAGAATCAACAGATAAAAATTATAATAGCTTATAATAGGTTTTTATATATTCTGTTGAGAAGATGAGGGAGTTGGTTTCTGTTGGTTTTAATTCCTTAGTAATGAATAAAATAACATCACCGTGTGGGAAGGGCAGGGAGAGAGAGTATTACACAAGGATAAATCAAAGTTTCTGGGTTTGCTATTAAAATAATACTGGGTTATCAGGGCCTTCACATATAAAAGCCCACAATGGAGGGAACTTTGCTAATATATTAATCTGGCAAAGTTATGAGAAATAACTGGACTATGTGATAAATTTCATCTTCATCCTCTACATATATAGCCTATAGTATATGTGTATTACTAATAATCCCTACCAAATGATAAATGAATGATGAAAGGGGAAAATGTAGAATGAGACTTTATCAGAGTATTTTTGACACAGAGAAGAAAGATGTAAAAGCAGAAAAGGCAGCAAAGTTGTTGGATCAGTGTTTTCTAACAATAATTACATAGTAAAATAACAAGGAAACGTAAAATTTAAAAGAAAAACTAATCCTCAGGACCTCATCCTAAGAAATTCTGGCTTGTTATTGGTGAGGCATAGGGGCAGTTATATTTGAAAATATCCTCATATGTGTAGATTGTGCAGCCTTAGGAAAGATCTAGTAGGTTAGATGATTGGGGATGGGATGAATGAAACTAAGAGGCACTCTGACACAAGAGGTGATACAAGTTTCCACAAAGGAAAGAGAACTTCTCCATATAGCCAAGAGATCTTGCACTCTGGCCAACATACAGTTCCACAGAGAAATCAATAAGAACTGAGTTTTTTTAAAAAAAAAGCATTGATGTTTCTGTTCAGAAAATCATTGTTGAAGTTTACAGCAGAAATTTTCTTGTGTTTTAGACAGAAACAGATTGCAGAGAAGTGGGAAAACAAATCATGGGAGAGCAAATGGTTAACAAAATATGTTCAAGAAGCTTAAATTTAAGTAATTTGGAGAGATTGGTTGTTTGCTGTAGGGTTTCCTATTTTTTCTTGTGGCATGAATCTACCATATTTGAAAGCATTGTAGAAATTAGTGAATAGAAAGATAGATCTTTTTAGGGTCAAGTATCTCAGAGGAAGTGGCAGAGGATAGTATTTAGGTCAGATACACAGATAACCTTGGGGAAAAGAAGGGAATTTATCCTTTTTTTTTTTTTTTCAGAGAAGTGGACGAGAAAGTGACTTACAGTTTAAGTCACTTAAACTGGGCTGGTTAATTTATAAAGAAAAGATATTTATATGGCTGACGGTTTTAAAAGTGGTACCAGAACTATGGTACCAGGCCCTACTTCAGGCGAGGGCCTTAAACAGCTTCCACTAAGGGCAGAAGGAGATGGGGGCAGTAAGTGCACACCACTCATGGCTAGAGAGCGGGCAGGTGCCAGGCTGCTCTCAACAACCAAGGGAACTAATAGAATGAGAACCCTCCCGTTTCCAAGGGAGGGCCTTAATCTACTCAGGAGCAATTAGCCCATGACCTAGTCAGCCCTCTTTAGGTCCCACCTCCAACACTGGGCATCAAACTTCAATAAAAGGTTTGAGGGGTCAAATATCCAAACTGTAGCACTGATTACAGACTTAAACGCATTGAGATGTTTTGACGCAGGAAGATTCCCCCTTGGTTACTCTACCAGTTTATACCATTTCCATGGAAATCAGTATTGGTTGGCATTCAAATTCTGCATTGACTAGGGCAAGCAGCCATTTGTTTCAATTTGTAAGGTTGGACATGAAAGCTTTGTATAGGCAAAACATTAGAATTCTCCATAAAAACTGAAGGTAAAAAGAGACATTAAATTTACATCATTTCAGTAAACAGTGGTGAAATTTAATGAAGATGATTGTTAATGATCATGTATAGGAATAAGTCTTCCAATTTTTTTTTTTTTTAAATATGGAGCGCTTCATGTCTTCTAATTTTTTTGCATAACTACTTGGTAGAAATCGCTTAGATAAGATTTCCAAGACCAATCCTTTTAATATGACTAGGTCTGTTCACATATTCCCTGTAGTGATGTTTAATATGTTGGAGGGTGATGTCAGATCTTCAACTATGCATACAGAATTGGCTGGAATTTTAGATGTATTAAAAGACACAGGAAGAGAGAGAACGTAAAATTACTATGTGAAGCTGTGTTTTGGATAAAGGATGATAGAATGTTTCATACTAATTCTGCTGTAGTAAGTAAAGAAAACAATGTCCTCTTTCTATATGTGCTAGAACCAATGGGTACCAATGAAGTGACCCTAGGAAAACACAGTTGATATAGTCTATCCAGTCCTTGAGAATAAATTTAATATGATAGTTACTGGTATATACTCTGGAACAAAACCACTTACCTTTGTATCCTGTCTCTATCATATATCGGCTGAGTGATCTTGGAAATAGTATTTCATCACCTTGGGTATCACTTTTCTCATTTCAAAATGGAGATGATACTAATATTTACATATAGAGTTGTCAATGGAATTAACACCTATAAATGTTAGTCTTCAAGTATTAATACACTAAGAGCACAAAAAGATCTTTTACTATCATTATGCAGATGAGAAGTCGGGCAAGAAGGAGCTTCTGAGCTTTAGACAGCATCTCCCCGAGCTATAACTCTAGTGCCTTTGCAACAATTCCTGCATATTTTCTGTTTTGTTTTTATTCTTTCAAACCCTATTTAGTTCCCAGCTTATATATGTATCTCAGTTTGTTTTTATTTTATCATCTTAATTCATTGCCACTAATGTCAGAATCTGCCTAGGGTTTCTGTGTCTCCTTTTTGGATTTCTGCTATGGTCTGAATGTTAGCGCCACCTCCAATTCATACATTGACTCTTGATCCCCAATGCGGTGGTATTCCCAGTGTGTATTAGAAGGCAGGGCCACAGGTGGGGGTTAGGTCATGAAGGCAGATCCCTCATGAATGGATTGGTGCCCTTGTAGAAGAGACCCAGGAGAGCTAGCTAGCCCATCTGCTGCGTGAGCACACACGTGAGAAACCATCATCTATAACTCACCAGACACTGAACCTGCCAGTGCCATGATCTGGGACTTCCCAGCGTCTAGAACTGTGAGAAATAAATGTTGACTATTTATAAGCTATCAAGTTTCTGCAGTTTCGTGATAGCAACTTATACAGACTGAAAATTCTCACAAAGGACTTGCTTGGGTTCAGCTCACAGCTTCTCTGCCATTGTCCTCATTGTGTGATGTATCAGTCAAGTGCCTGGCAGTAGATCCCACAAGGGGAGCAGTGATGAGGGTAGATGAAGGCCAAGGCTCATTCTCACTGTGAGGCCACAACGATCTTACCACAACTGGAATTCCTGATTCCTTTCTTAATGAGAGCGTGAGGCCCTAGGAAAGGAGGTTGCTGGTTTAAGGAACTGGTACTAGAAGTAATTTGGCTCCAGTGGTGCACACACTCCATAGCAGGGATTCAGTCTCGGGCCACTCACTGGCCAGCAGTGATCAGAATCCTGATGCACAGGCAACAGATGACAAAGCAGTCAGGATCCATAACCAGATGGCCTGGGTGCCAGCAATGGCTCCTCACAGCCACTGATCTTGACCAGGTTTCCTAAGTGATCATTTCCTCAGTTTTCTCATCTGTAAACTGGAAGATAATCCTAGTTTCCACTGAAAGCAATCCTAATGCTGGAATGAATGAGTGCACGTAAGTCGAACAGGGCCTAGAATAGGTGTTTGCTTCTATCACTATTAAAGAGATGCATATAGAATTAGCTAGTTAGTGTGGCATCCTCTTCAGAGTGGGTGTAGAGAGAGTCATGGCAACCCAGGGCGTCTGTAGGCTGTGAACACACCACCCCCCCAGGTGCTGTAAAATGTTGGCAAAGCATGGTGAGCAGCAGGTTGGCCTCATGATGAGGACCCAGCAGGAGGCATCCACCTGCCAGGTTCACCTCAATTAGCAATAATCGTGCCCTGAATAAACCTCATTGGCTGTGATACTGCCACTGGGCAAAGTTGCCCAGCGCACCTCAATGAGCACCTGCTTTGGGGTGACTGCAGCGGAGCCCCCTCCCTGCTGTGATATTTGGCTAAAAGCTACTCAGACCCTGTAAACCGTGATATACAGACAAGTCCTGACCATCTGCCAACAAACATCAAAGGGTGGGGTTGGTGAGCAGCGTTCAAGTGTGGGCCCAAAGCTGCTTCTCAGCTCCTGAGAAACTATGGAATGGACATGCCGGGAACACCCACACACAGATTGGCTGGTTTCACTGTCATCACCTGGCCTGGCACTAGCCCATCCCCCCGCTCCTGCTGGGGGCTATGAGTACTGTCATTCCAGGACATAGTTTGTAGCCATTAAAATGTTTTTGAAGAGTATAAAATAACAGAAGACTTTATATTACAAAGCTGAGTGAAAGAAAATAGGAAGTTTTTAACAAAAATAGTGTTATTTCTTTTTCACTACCCACTCTGAGAAAACGTATGAATTTCTTTTCTAAGTGTGTATTTTCATCATTGTGCAGATAAGTGCATTTTAAGACACATATTACCTTTTGAAAAGGGATTTTTTTTTTACAATTGCATTTTGAATTAGAAATTAGTTTCTCAAGGGAATATGGAAATGAAATTCTTACTCATTTTTCTGTCTTAGACTCTAATACAATGCCTAACATATGGCAGTTATCCAATGAAAGTTCATTTGAAAGCATGAATAGAGGAACTAAAATTATTACCATTAAGGATTATTTTTAAAAAAAGAGCCAAGATATGTAATTAATGAAAGTACCCATCAACAGATGAATAAGGAAAATGTATATTTACACAATAAAATATTGTGCACCCACTAAAAAAAAAAAACTTTCATTTTTAACAATATGGATGAATGTGAGAATGTTACGTTGATTGAAATGAGCCAGCCTCAGAAAGACAAATCCCATGTGATTTCACTTGTGGAACTTAAAGGAAAGAATCTGACTTCAGATAGAATGGTGGTCGCCAGAGGCTGCGGTGTTCACAGGAGAGTGGCTGGGTAGGGAGAGGATGGTCAAAGGGTACATAGAAATAGATAAGAAGAACAAATTTCAAGAGATCTATTTTTGTACATTCAGTGTAACTATTGTATTTGTGAAAGAGGAAAAGATAATAGATATTAAGTGCTCTCACCACAAAAAATGATAACCATGTAATGCATTTGTTAATTTGCTAGCTTTAATGAGTCCACAAAATCTATGTACTTCAAAACATCATGACATGCATGATCAAAATATACAATATGTATCTGTCAACCTAAACATTTTTTTAAAAAAGCCAAGGTACAATTTCATGCTTTAGATATATTGAACATACTTCTTAGAGGAATAGAGATAACTTCTTTGGTTCCCTTTAGTCCTCTAGGGGTCAGTTAGTTTGATTTTATAAACCCACATCAATTAGACTAAGTGACATCTGTCTGTGAGAAGTGGTTTTACTTTTCAGAATCATGGGCCCCATTGTCGTCAGATCGCCAGGGAACACACGTTAAGCTCCTCGAGTCTAACTTGGAAATTGATGTTTCCACTCCCCAATCATTTCTGTTATCTGCCTGCTGCATTCTTGACGAGGCTGTATTCCTCCAGACACTGTTATCAGAGGCAGTCTCCCCAGAGCTTTGTAGGAAAGGGCTATTCCTTTTCCATCCAAGGATCAAATGTCTCTTTCTATGCAGCCTTGAAAGTCACTGACTGCCTGGACACTGTATCCCATGGTGTGTGCAATTCTAACTTATCCTCAGTTTTCAGTTTTTTGTCTCCACTGGTGATATTGATTTTGAGAGCAATTCTGCCTGTTGATTTCAGACTATTTTCCTGAGGTATCTTCTTGTTTGTTCTCTTCAGCATTTAGGGAGAACTTCAGAAGTTAGCATTCACATTCTTATATACATGCTTTGGGATAAATCTCATCATCTTTGACGTGGTTCTTGGCATTTCACAAATGGATGTGAACAAGACACAGATTAAACAACTCTGAAATGAGTGGATTTTGATACAAACATGTGAGAAAAATGTTCCAGGGAAACTGGGATGTAATAGTGATGATAAAAGTCTCTTTTGCTTCTTTGTGGGCTCTTAGAAAAGTCACCTGATATTCTTAAATTTCAACTTACAAATATCTAAAGATGGAGAAGGTTAAACATTTTTAAAAAGTTCTTATCCACCATCTATAGTTCAGAATTATTGTAAAGATTGATTGAAATATTGGAGATGAATATTCCATAAAGCCTTCACAAAGATGAGTTTATTTTGTGAAAAAGAAGCAGTAATTTTATTCAATATAATTTAATTCAAATGTGTCAAGAACAGTTAATGAAATAATCACTAATGCTGATTGTTGAAGTTTTGTTTTTGTTCTGTTTTATTTTCATGATTTTCCTATTGTCCTTGAATCAGAATCACTCACGTGTTCAATAAAAACCAAGGAGATTCACTAATGCAAATAAAGTACTTCTTTTATGTGTTCCACCTCCAAAAATTAACAATATCTGTGAGATTTAAAAGACTAAATCAGACAGGCCGATGATGAATCTCAACTCCATCACTTACTAGCTATGTGCTCTTGGAAGAGTCATTCAACTTCCAATGTCAGGACCCTCAGCTGGGACAGGGGGGCAAGGTCCCATCTTCTGTTTGAGGATTACATAATAATGCAGGCCAACTCCTGAAAGCAGTACCTGGAACATATTTAGTCTCAAAAATAGATGCTATTAATAATTTTTCTTCTAGATGGATTTAACTATAAGTACCCCTGTGCTTATCCATTTATAACTAAAAAGAGGGCTTCTGGTTTCTTTCCTTTTTGATGCGCCAAGCCTGTATGTCAGACCCTGGGTACAGAGATGGTTGGAGTTGATTCTGTGCACACGCTAACGCATGAACTTGCTCCTTGGTGCCCCTCACTGACTATATACCCGATACATAGTCCACACTCAATAGTTTTTTAATTAAATGAGTTAATGTGTCATTTTGCTTTTGGCTCAGCAGTGGAGATGATTATGTAAACAGTTTTACAAAGTGCATTGTAATAAGAGTTATAATTTAGGAGTCTACTGTCTCCCTTTCATTTTATCATGCTAGTCGGTTGTTGTTTACTTGAATTTAATTGTCTTTCCTTTATCTTTATTTTCCCTATTATGGCATCATTGTTACTGGCTCTTAGGTTTTTCCAGCATTTTCAGTGATTCTTGATTTCCTATCATGTACAAATTTCATTAGCCTGGTGTTTATTCTCTCTGCATGATGTTGAATGAAAACAATTTTATACAACAGTTATTATCATCCCCTTCATCCTGCAGCTGCCCTTTCTAGCCTGTTAAACTCGCAGTTTAGCATTTTCTTTGACCTCTGGCCTTGGAGCAAGTTTGAATTTTCACAACTATCATTTTATTAAAGGCTGTGTTGTAAGCATATTTTCTAAGAATATAGTGAGGGAGAACTTTATGAGATCTGTGTGTGTGTGTGAGAGAGAGAGAGACACACACACACACAAAGAGGAAAAGGGAGGGGGATAAAGAAAGAGAAAGTCAGTCATGTGTTAATAAATGTGAATTGAGTGGAATGCCAATCATGTGATAAAATGATCTTATGGTAAACCTCTCTCAAAAGCAAAGTATACATTTAATCATGAATTAAGACCTTCAGTCTCACACAAAATAACATTAGCTAATGTTTTTTGAGTATTACAGATTGTCAAGTATTACCCTAAGTGTTTTTATTAATTAAATAGACATTTTATGAGATAATTCTAGAATTTTCTTTATTTACAGATGAAGAATCTGGGTGCAGATCACCTAAGTAACGTGTGCAAAGTCACAGCGCTGGTAAACGCTTGGCAGGACTGAGACTCCGGTCCCTGTACGTGGGCTCGTGGGCTCCTGGGCTCCTCTGCTTCTGTGCTAGAATTTTTAACTTTTATAATTTTCCTGTCCAGAGTCCATTCCTCCTGTTATTGTTAAGAGCACCTCTGTCTATCTCTGGGTGCCATCCTAGACCCACCAACTCTGTGGGGCTGCCCTTCGAGTTCCCCCATCCCTCTTTACAAAGGGATTTCTGCAAGGCCCAAGAAAATCACGTCCTTTTGTCCCAGATTTTTTTTTTTTTTAAACTGGCGGACACAGGACACAAAGACCAAAAATAATTGGAGCTCACTCGCCTTGAGGGCGGTACCCTGACCAGACTCTTCATCAGTTCCTGCTTTTCAAGTCTCTTCAGCATCTCTGGATTTTGAACTTCTGAAGTCTGCCCCCCGGGGATTATGATCATTCTTGGGGTGCACTGCCTCGCTGCAGAGGGGCCCACTCTCAGGCACAGACAGCCGCTCCCTCGCGTCCTATCAACACATTCCTTTAGGTCAAAACTAGTCATACTTAAAATCTGTGGTTTGCAATTGAGGAACACTAACCTCTCTTCCAGGACTTAGAGGCTGTGAGAGTGTGTTCCCACAGAACAGGAAGCCTTAAGCACCCAGGGGACTGCCTTTGCTCACAGGTCCCTTAGGGAGGTGGCTAAGGCTGACTGAGGTCCGAGGGGGAGGCCTCGGGTGCTGGCAGAGGGGGTGGCGTCCTCTCTGCAGGCGCAGGGAGGGAAGCCGTGGGAGGCAGTGAGAAGGTGGCTGTAGAGGCCCCTGTAATTGTGAGAAAGTACATTTCTGTTCTTCAAGCTACTTAGTGCGTGGCGCTTTGTGCTGGAAGGTCTAGCAGCCCGCATCTGTCAGCACCACGCAGCGAGGCGCTCCTGTTGCAAACCCCTAAACTGTAGCTGGGCTTTGGGGCCTGCGGACGGCTGGGGGCTGGACACGTTGGCTCTGCCGCGCTAGAAACAGCGCAGATGTCTTGGAGGGGCTTTGGGTAGAAATATGAATGTTAAAGGCGGTTCTGGTGAGGTCTCGGATGGAAACGAGGAACAGGGTAATAAGAGGGGAGAGGAGAAGCGGCGAGAACCCGGGCGGACTGTCGCAGGTTTCGGAGACCCAGACCCAGACCCTGTGTTCCAGGAGAGCTGACCAGGTGGTCTGACTTCTTACCGTGCGGGAAAATGCACAGGGAGAGACAAATGGAAAGGATTGTTAAGCAAAATGTAGGTCAGACTTGCAGATTTGGGAAATTCTCAGTTTATCCGTGTTGGGGGAAATGAGAAAATGTGTTCTTGGGGGAACCCACAGTGTGTGTCTGGATAGTCACCCTTAAGGAGGTTTCCCGTGGGTAGGATCAGTCAGCTCAGCAGAAGCCAGAAATAGAGGCGGGATTACACCAGCTGCCTGCGAGGATGAAGAGGATGAACCGAAGGGAAGAGAAAAGGGATGCGATAAAATCTTCAGTTTTCTGGGTTTCTACAGGGAAGGACAGTGGAGCTTTGGCCTCCAAACATTCTTTATCCTTCAGGAAAAGAATGACCGTTAAGGCAATTCGGAAATCACTGCAGCTGCCACTCTTGCCAAGGGCCTCCTTCTGTTTCATAGGGCGGGGGCCTCCTTCTCGGTTTTAGCTTCCCCCACCCCCCATGCTACCCCAGAACCAGGGGCAGGGCCACAGGTGCGGGCCCTGGAGGTGAGGCTGCCCCCCGCCCCTGAAGGGAAGAGCATGAAGACAGAGGGTCACCCTCTAAATTTAAGATCTGGTGTGGTTTTTCCCCTCTTGAGCTTAGTCTGGCTTGGCACCTTCTGATTTCTTCTCTTTGAAATGAGAATGTTTATCCTAGACCTGTCCTTCCCCATTCTGTAGTTACTGTTTTCATAACTAGCCATGAGATAAATTATATGTTAATAGTGTATTTCAAATTACAGAAGTAGCATATGTGTTCTTGTTAATCACAAAGCAAATTAAGTTATTTAGTTAAAATTCTATCTGAATGAAAGGGGTGAGAAAAGTTATATTTACTCTCCACCCCAATTGACTAGTGATTCATGAATGAAAAAGGGTTTCTCAGTCCTATAACAATGCTAGTGTTTCGTTCCAAATCCACTCATATTCCCCCTTATATGGATATTTTTTAAAAAATTAGATTTAGTTGTCAATATTAAAAATAACTTAATGCCATAATTCAGCAGCCTTAAAAATCTAAATTTTTATTTTTGGAAGAAATCATATCCCGAAGAGACTCCCATTGCTAGCTAATTAGCAGCTCCCCGTGTGCCCTGGAGATTTTCTTTTACTTCCCCCTCCCCCATTACTCCCTGTATTCCAGCATCTGCCCACATTTGTCCATTTGCATCTTATGGTTGACACAGGAGATGTTTAAACCAATCTACACCAAGGAGTAGTTCCTATAGGATACTATAAAATATACTGCTATATATATATATATATATACACACACACACACATATACATATGTATGTATATATACACACACAGTTTGACAATTAAGTTTATGAACTTGTCACTATGTGCTTACATTGGCAGCACTGCACAAACAACTTGGTAAGATTCTGTAACCTTAGTATATCAGTGTCTGACAGTGGTGTTCATGTCAATGTGTAGCAATGTCTTGCTGAATGGCATTTATTATCTGTTGTTGCTGTGTGTGTTTTTTGTGCCATCAAGAGAATGTCTGAGCTTGAGTTAGAGAAAACAAAAAAAAAATGTTAATATCTTGTTAAAGTTGCCAAGAGTGGATTTGAAACCAGGGACATGTTAGTTCAAGTTTATGGAGATAACGTCATGAAGAAATTACAAATGAATTAAACACTTTCTGAGGGGAGAGAAAGTGTCACTGATAAAAAGAGATCAGAGTGGCCAGTAATGAGCAGAACTGATGAAAACATTGCAAATGTTCATTGAATTGTGTGTTAAAGTCATTGGCTGACTGTGAGAAGCATAGCAAATCAAGTAAACATCTCTAGAGAAATAGGAAAATTTTAACTGAAAACCTTGGCTAGCAACTCATGGCTCTTACATCATGACAATGCACCATCTCATGCATCACTGTTTGTGAAAGAATTTTTAGCCAATAAACAAATAACTGTATTGAAACATCCTTCCTAATCAACTAATCTGGCCCCCAATGACTTTTTTTATTTGTCTGAAAATAAAGTTAAATATTAAATGGAAGACATTTATTATTATATTCAGGACTCACAGGGTAGTATGACAATAGCTTTGATGGCCATTCCAGAAAGAGTTCCAAAGTTGCTTTGAAGGGTAGACTAGGAGCTGGTGTCAGTGCATATCTTCCCAAGAGGAATACTGTGAAGATCACTGTAGTGATATTCAACAGTGAAGTATGTAGCACTTTTTTCTAGGAGGATTTCATGAAATTAATTGTCAGACTTCTTATAATATCTATGTAAATAAATCTATGGCATTTAGTTTAAAACTTTCAGGATAATCTTAATGGGTAGGCAATTTAAATGGGAATCAATTTAAACAAATATCCAAATTAATTCCCTGTTGATCAAGTTTATTGTTGTTTATGAATCACTTCTCTTCCATCCTAACTACAGCAAAGATCAAAGTCCACGTATCCCTGGCTAAGACATCAGTGCTTTCTTAGGATGGGGACCCGTGTTATCAATCCTTATAAAGAATTCTCATCAAAAATCTCAAATTTCTCATCTAATTCTCCTCTTCCTTTCCATCCCAAATTCTGAGAGCTAGGATCTTCCACTGTTTATGCTGCCAAGACCACCAGCTTGCAGCTCCACTTAAGTAACAAGCCTTTCTCATCCTGGCCTTCTGCTCCTGTAGTTGTTCCAGGCTTAGTGTCCCACCTGCTCTTCCCAGTTATTGCAGGGGCTACACTCTTACCTTTGAACTCATACACGTACTACTGTTTGTGTATGAGAACTGAGGAATCATCAGTTCTGTTTAACTATGTGAAAAATAGATACATAGTGCCAAATGAAAGCAAGCATACATCAGTCCTATTTCCAGCAAAATTTAACTGGAGACCATGGCAATAGTTTTATTGAAAAGGAGATTTTCTTCTGTTCCTAAAGATCTTAGACATTTTTCCAGAAAGTTGGCATATATGTCAAGATGCCACATGATTTCATCAGAACTATGATTCCTAAAGGATGGATAATTCCAGAGGGAAACAAAGGAGGGAGACAGCCAGGTAGACCTTCAGGTAAACTTTTAGAAAGTCTGGTTTGCTACCTGGGTCAGAGAGATAAAGGTCTCTTTGTTAGTGGTTAGAAGAGTAGAAGAGAGTGATAAGAACAAGCCCTCTGCCATTTTTCTCTTCCTTCCTTCCTTCTTTTTTTTTTTTTTGTTAGGCTATATCACCATTCAGGGTTAATGTGATAGCATATTTCCAAATTAGCATGTCATTCCTCTTTGCATATAGATGAGCAAGGGGAATGTTGTTAGGAAGGAAGCAGGAATGTTCGATACTGCCTTCTCTTCGGGGTAGAGGGATCATCCCAAATTAACTGCAGTCATATAAGGATAGGAGAATGTTCCCTGTGATAGCCATAACAATCTTTGCTGTCAGCATACTTACAAAGTTTGTTTCACAGATGAGGAAACTGAGACTTAGAGATATTAAGTAAATTTCAGGAGGACATACATATGTCTGTTAAGTGGAGAATCAGAACTTGAACTTGGCCTCTAATGCTTGTTGATAGACTACCCTGAATAGGAGCATCTGCCTGCCTGGCATCCCAGCCACCCCCGCCCCACCTTTTTTGGTACCAGGGTGGGTATCATGGAAGACAGACTTTCTACAGACAGTATGTGTGCGTAGAGGAGGGGCAGGGTAGGAGGCAGGGATGAAACGGGAGGTGGAGCTCAGGTAGTGATGTTCTGGGGACCCCAGGCCATGGATGGGGAACAGTTTGAGGTCTGGGGGTTGGGAATCCAGAACTCTCCACCACCCAGATTCCTACCTTGTTCTAGGTTGTAGTTCTATTCTGCAGGCTCTTCCCTATCTTTCAATATGTGCACACTGGCAACTATACCCCAATTCTGCCTATTTCCATACAGTAATCTGCTTTGGATACAAAATGGAGCATTAATGAGAAAAAAATGAGGAGAATAAGATTAATGTTTGTCCAGAATGAGACTCTATTTCTTTGTTTAAAGTTTTTATATGTTTATTTTGGGCAGTAACACTACACTGAGAAAGTACGATGTAGTTTCTTAACAAGAGTTATTTGTTCATTCAGAGCATAGACACATTTGCAGGCAATAAAACATTTGATTTATTTCACTACTGGTAAAAATGCCCCACTTGTAATCTGTAAGCAAAACATCCCTGTGGCTCTTAGAAAGATCTGTGATAGATCTACATGATAAGAAATAGTGTAGTGAGATTAAATTCAGAGGAAGAAGTTTAAAGCTAAAATGTAAATCTCCTGAGTCATTTTTGTCCATCCTATTCACAGCTATAACCTCAGCTTTTAGAACATACTAGACACAATAAATGTGTGTTGAATGAACACGTAAAATTGTGGACACGTATTAAGTCACAGGGAGTTGGGGGTATAAGTAGCTCAGTGCAGCATAGAGATGAGTAATTAGTCCTGTGAGAGGATATTACTGTTCAGAATTCATTTTATTGTTGGTGTAATTCAGTGATCTCTGAGTACATCTCTGAATTAGCTAAGTTTTGCCTTTGGCCCTCAGTGCCATTGAGGCCCTTGGAGACGCCCTCTCTTCACTCACCGTGTGTGTCCGTTTTCCTCTATAGTCCTTCCTTCCACTTCCACTCTGTGGTTCCCAATTCTAAAATGTGCTTTCAGGGAATCATCTCTAATTAATATCAAGTGATGTATATGCACCCTGATTTTTTTAATTTTTCTAGGAATGAACATAAAAACTCAACACAAAGGGAAAAAAAGAGAAAAAGAAAAATAAGCACCCTGGATGAATCTCACTTAAGTGTCCTCAAGTATGGAACACACTGATGGTGCCATCAGATAGTTTCTGTGCCTGCTATCATTGCTGTCAGGCAGGGCCTGTTCAAACTATGTATTTGGCCAGTCGTAGAACTGAGTTTGTAATCGCTGAAACGTGTCTATTGATATCACTCTAAAATGTTCACTGGTATATAGGACATCTTTCTGGGTACTAAGAGCTGTTCAATCAGTATGCACATATGATTGTATTTTGAATAAAAGGAGTATTTATTAAATGCAGCTACTTCAATTACAGGTTTTTTAAGGTTCAAGGGAGATCCTTGAGAAAGAAGAGGATAAAAAGGGATCAGGATGCCAAGTGTCTTCACTTTATAACACATCTCTCTAACAAGACAGATTCATCACATGGGGATTGCAGTGGAGGTATTCATACAACACTCAGACCTCAGAGCAGAGGAAACATACATTGAATATGTATCGAATTTAACAAACACATTCATGGATCTGCCTCTCTCAGAGATTTGTAAACACTAGTGCACAACCTAGGGAAAGAGCAGTCATTGCTTTAAATATCAGCCTTTTGTTCACTTATGGAGAGAAGGCAACTAAAATTTATGAAAAAATAATAGGCGGTACCCGTAGCCCAGTGGTTAGGGCACAGGCCACATACACCGAGGCTGGAGAGTTCAAACACAGAGGTTATAGTTGTGTTTCATTTTTCATATGCAAATGTGAGTGATTATAAATTGGTTTCACAGCAGTACTGAGTACATTGGATATTTTTTTTCCATTCCTGAGATACTTTACTAAGAAGAATATTTTCCAGCTCCATCCATGTAAACACAAAAGAGGTAAAGTCTCCATCTTTTTCTAATGCTGCATAGTATTCCAGGGTATACATATACCACAATTTATTAATCCATTCATGGGTCGATGGGCACTTAGGCTTCTTCCATGACTTGGCAATTATGAATTGAGCTGTGATAAATAATCTGATGTAAATATCTTTATTGTCAAGTGATTTTTGATCCTTTGGATATACACCTAGAAGAGGAATTGCAGGATCAAATGGTAGATCTATATTTAGATCCCTGAATAAAGAAGTTCTCCAAACTTCCTTCCAAAAGGAACATACTAGCTTGCATTCCCACCAGTGGTGCAGAAGTGTTCCCTTTTCTCCACATCCACGCCAACATCTGTAGTTTTGGGGTTTTGTGATGTGGGCTACTCTTACTGAAGTTAGATGGTATGAAGGCAGGAAGGGAAGGGAGGGGAGTGAGGTGATAGAGGGAGGGTTAGTAGGGGGGACCACACCTGTGGAGCATATTGCAAATACAAGTTGGATCTATCAGGTGTAGAACACAAATGTCTTAATGCTGTAATTGGGTAAAAGGTGAAAGCTATGTTGATTAGTAGCATATAAGCACTCCAATTTGTACAAACAATCAACACAACGAATCCCATAATGGCATAAATGTATGTATGTCTATGTATAAATGACTTAATAAAAAATAAATTAAAAAAAAAACCCAGCCCAGGCCAGTTAAAACAACAATAGCAACGGCAACAACAATAAAATATCCAGGCATTTTAGTGGGCTAAATAGTCCCAGCTACTTGGAAGGCTGAAGCAAGACAATCACCCAAGAGTTTGAGGTTGCTGTGAGTTGTGATACCATGACACTCTACCGAGGGCGACATAATAAAACTCGGAAACATTTCTGAATGTATATGAATCATGCCCTATGATTGCACCAATGTACAGAATTATGATTCAATAAAATTAT
Source organism: Arctocebus calabarensis (assembly GCA_963573935.1). Lineage (NCBI taxonomy): Eukaryota > Metazoa > Chordata > Mammalia > Primates > Lorisidae > Arctocebus > Arctocebus calabarensis. The sequence continues at coordinate 530 of CAUYON010114546.1, read as the reverse complement.
AAAAAAAAAAAAAAGAAAGAAAGAAAGAAAGAAAAAGAAATAATAGAAATTACAACATGTTCTTTATGTTATTTGACTTCCTGAAACATCAGACTGCAATTTCCAAATCACTAAAGCGGATGCTATGGAAGCAAAGTGACTGTTCCCTCTGGTAGTTGCCATTTGATATATGAGGCTGGCATTCTTCTAAGTCAATAGCCCGTGGACCTATTGAAAGAAGCATCTTTCCTGTCCTCTGTGACACATTGTAATGGCGGGTATCTAGAAGGTGCTCAATAAATACCAACTTGCGGCAAGAATCAAAAGAGGAGGGCAATTAGTGGGAACACACCTACGGTGCATCTTAGCAGGGTACTGGTGAAACCTATTAAAGGTAGAGTATTAATGTCTTTATATAGTGATCAAGGAAATGCCACGAAGGATATCTGTAGCAGTACGACCAAAATATTTCTAAACGTATATGAATCGTGCCCTGTGATTGCACCAATGTACATAATTATGATTCAATAAAATTATTAAAAAAAAAAAAA
>CAUYON010114545.1:0-19721 GCA_963573935.1 Arctocebus calabarensis | reverse complement strand
GTAGGTTTGGGAGCGTTCGAAAGCTTTGTCTTCCATGTCAGAAATCCTTTCTTCTGCTTGCTCCATTCTGTTACTGAGGGATTCTACTGTATTTCTCAGATCTTTGAGGGCTGCAACTTCTTGTCTCAATGTGTCAAAATCTCGAGAAAGTGTCCAAGAATCTGGACTCTGTGGGGGACAGACCTCCAGACCTCAGGGTGAGAGTGGAGGGGAGTACTGGGAGTTCCAACTTGCAGATAGAGAATATATACAGTTTTATACAGCTTTATGCCTGGCTGGAGAGTGCCAGGGAGACTCTTCAGGGTCTTGCAGACCCTGTGGGAAAACCCTTTTGTGTAGATAATAGGCCATGGGCAAAAGTGATGCAGGGAGGCCAATTGGGATACAAATTTATCCTGTTTATAAAAGGGGAAGATGAGGTGGGAAGAATACTGAACCTTAGACATATTTTGAAGGTGGAGGTGGCAGGATTAGCTGGTGGATTGGATATAGAATATAAGGTAATGAAGCTACAAGATTGACTCTAGGATTTTTGTTTTGTGTTACTAATTTAATGTTGACATATTTTATAAAAATGTGACAAATAAGGAAGCTAGGAGCTGGTGGAAGAGGAATTGAGATGTTCGTTAGACATCCTGATAGAGGTCAAGGGTGTATCTGGATGAGTAAATTGGTGTTAAAGAGTAGAAAGGAGGCTTGGTGCTCATAGCACAGTGGTTACAGCGCCAGTCGCATATACTGAAGTTGGCAGATTTGAGCCCGGCCAGGACCAGCTAAACAACTACCACAAAAAAAAAAAGCTGGGCATTGTGGTGGGCACCTATAGTCCCAGGTACTTGAGAAGCTGAGGCAAGAGAATCATTAAGCCCAAGGTTGTAGGTTGCTGTGAGCTGTGACACCATGGCACCCTATCGAGGGTGACATAGTGAGAATCTGTCTCAAAAAAAAAAATAGAGTGGGAAAGGAGCAGATAAATAGGTGTGGCAGCATTGGATGTATCTCATAGGGCTGGACTCAAACTCCTACACAGACAGCAGAGGTAGAGGGGCCAGCAGGTTCCACAGTTGAACCCTGGGGAACCTTGGCTCTGGGGTCTGGGTGGTGAAGAGAAGACACAGAAGGAGACACAGCAGAAGCTAGGCTGGGAGGAGGCCATCCTGAGACTGAGTCGTCTTGGCTAAAAAGGAATCAGTGCAATCTAAGATAAAGGCCAAAGCATGGCACAGGTCCAGAATGAGGTCCCAAGGAAGGCAAATGACAGAGTGAGCTCATATAAGAAAAAAATTGTTGGAAACAACCTAAATCCCATCAACTCAGGAATGGAAAACAAATTGTGGTCCATGCACACCATGGAATACCATTTATCCATAAAAAAGATGATAACTTCATGTCTTTTGTAATATCCTGGATGGAGTTGGAACACATTCTTCTTAGTAAAGTATCACAAGAATGGAAAAGCAAGTATCCAATGTCCTTAATACGAAGCCTATTGACGATCTAATCCATGCCCAAATAGAAGAAAAACTCATTTCAATTCAAGTTGGGGGGAGGGGTAATGAGGAAGGGAGAAGGGGTTGGGGTGCTCTCACTGAATGGGCATGGGGGGGTTAGCACACTTTTTGTGTGTGGGACAAAACCACAAGAAGAACTCGACCTAAATATTTTGGCCTGGTTGTTTTTACCCTCACACTAACCTGAAATAAATTTACTTAAATAAAAAAGCATTTTTGAAGGATTTATAAACTTTTGTTGACAGAATCTAATGGTTGTTAGCAAATGGTATAATGCTAAAAGGTGGCAAAGAGAAAGCATAATATCTCACTTCCTGTTTTATTGTCATGATTAATTTTTTTTAAGGAAGCAAAACCTACAAAATGGAAAGGGGTAGATGCAACTAGGTTAAGAGGCAAGGGACCCAGCCTAAGTGAGAAGGCAGAAATAAAGCATTTACAGGGCTGAAAGCAAGACAAATGAGCCCAGAATATGGACATCGACAGGATTGTAAAACCCTGATAATCTACAATAAAGCTTAGAGCAGTGGAGAGTTTCCAGAAGATGCCAAATGGATTTATATTATTCCGATCTTTAAGAGGGTAAAAATAGATTTTAGAAGTTATAGATCAGAAAGTTGAGTGAATTCTAGTAAAATGAAATAAATGGCTGTGATAACCTAGTAAAAACCAACAGCAGTTTTCCTGAGGCTAAGGGATGCCAGATTAATCTTGTTTGCAAATGCTCATCTTGGGCTAGGAGATCAGGAGATTCCAAGGCACTGCAAATGTGGCCTGTCATCTTGAGAGAGGCAATGTATGGCATGTGTTATGATAGTGGAGACATGAGGGCTAAGTGGTAGCACACCCAGTGACAGCCACCAGGTACTGAGCTAAAATTTCTGCTCAAGGTTTTGGACAAAACAGAGCTGAACACTCATCATTGCTCAGATTCTAGTGTGTGGGAGTAGGCGAGGGAGAGAGTCATCAGTAAACAGATACGTAACATGTCAGTGGTGTTGAGTGCAACAGAGAAGAAAGTGGGGGGGGGATGATGGGTGGAGAGAAGGTAATTGGCTGGACCACACCTATGGTACATTTAACAAGGATACATGTCGGCTCTACTAATTGTAGAGTATAAATATCTTAACACAATAATTAAGAAAGTGAGGGCTGTGTTGAGCAGTTTGTTGTAAGTATTTCAAATTGTATATAAAACCCGCACATTGTATCCCATAAATGCATTGATGTACACAGCTATGATTCAGTAAAAAAAAAGAAGTAGATAAAGGGATGAGAAGTGACAGAGGATGGCTGTGATTTTGTGTAAGGAGGCTCAGAGAGAAGGGCAGAGAGAGAGGGGGAGTCTTAGGGATATGCATCTCAGGCCGTGTGAGAAGCCCATGCAAAGTCCCTGTAGGGGAAGGTTGCCTATGATGATGTCAGCAGAGAGGCCAGTGTCATTGTCAATGAGAGCTGGGGCATCTTGTGATATGGGATCAAGGGGCAGCAGTGTAATACACTTTGGCTTTATCCATATCAGTCATGGAAACCAACAGTTCCCCTTCCAAAGGACAGGGCTTGACTGGGTGATGTTTGTCTGGCTGGAATGGACTCTCCCAGCATTTCAGTGAGGGAATTGGCCCTGGACCATCTGCTGCTGCCCAGATGAAAACCCTAGCTCCACCGCCCTCAAAGTCTGCTGTAGGATCCATGGATCCAGAGGGTGGGGCCTGCTGAGGCCAGTTGGGGTAACTGTGCCTGTCCCATAAGCTTTGAGGACTGTCTTAGTCCATTTTAGCTGCTATAAAACCCCCACAGACTGGGCGGCCTATAATGACAGAAGCTTATTGCTCGCAGTTCCTCACATGGTAGAAGGGGCAAGGGAGCTCTTTGGCAAGGGCGTGAATCCTGTGCACGAGGGCTGCACCCTCATGACCCAATCACCTCCAAAGACCCCTCCTTCACTTTCTCACTGGGGATTAGCTCTTAAACACATGAATTTTAGAGAGTCATAAACTTTCAGTCTGTAGCAAGGACAAATCCTCCAGTGGCCCCTTCTCCTCTCCCCATAGGAAAGGAACAGACAGACACCAAACTGTAGGTAAAGCCATAGTCGGACACAAGGAGTCTACTCAGATTTCTTCTGACCCTTCCAGGGAGAGTTGTCCTCAGAGCCTTTGTGATGGCAGGGACTCAGGCAGGATGTCTTTTGGATGTAATCGGGACTCTCCCCCAGAGAGGACATGAGCCCTCCTGGCAGAGGAGACGTTACTGTGTGGACCTGCTGAGGGACAGCAAGGTTGAGGGGTGTCCTGGAACACAAGATGGAGGATGGGGTATTAGGAGGACCTGAAGGAGGCTGACCCCCACCCCAACACTGCATGGCCTGGCAAGAATTCAAGGACTCATTTAATGCATAAACTAAATGAATATGGCTGTCCCTCTTGTGCAGAGCCAGCACCTGCAGATCCAAACACATTCCTGATAGACACCGTCAAGGCCCCTGAGGGGCTGGCCCAGTGACCTGGGCTGGGGCTGTGGATCTTCTTCTCACCTCTGAAGTCCTCACTGGATTCTGATGTGATTACAATGTTTGAAGGGAGGAGCTTCGGTCTGGGACTGTGGATGTGAGTTTGGCCAGTGGCAAAGACAGGAGCAGGCCCTCTGCTGTGACTCCTACCTGGGGACACACAGGGGCCGGGGCCAGCTCTCACTTCTCTGCCGTGTGGCTACAGCGCACACGCTATACAGTGAGGACCGAGTGTGAAAAGAAAGGACAGGCTGCGGGGCAGAGGCCAGGAGAGCGTAAGCAGTCCTTCGGCCAGGCGCCTGCCTTTGGGATCTCCGGCCATCAGCCATCCTAGGCGGGTGGAATCGGCTGTGCTTCTGGAGCTTCCAGTGTCAGCATGGAAAAACCCCAGAATGCTTCTGGGCACCTTTAGCCTTCCTGAGGTTTCCATTGGATGCCAACTTTGCACTGCCAAACCCAGGGGCTCCTGGAGCCACACACCCCTTCTCTGTCTCCGGAGCACGAATGAGCAGCAGGCTGGGCCAGCGAGGGGCAAGGTAGCTCCACTCTGAGCTCAGCCCGGGAGGGTGGAAGCACCTTCTCCAATGACTGACGCTTTCCTTTCTGAAGAGTCTTCCATGGAGAAATGGCGGGTCACCCTCCATCTTCTTTCCTTCTTCATAGTGTGATCAACTTTTAGGCTTTAGTGAACTTACTGTACCATTCCCCAAAGTGGGTTCCATTGAACACTAGTTCCTTAGTCATTTTCTAGGTGTTGCTCTGAGAAAAGCACATGTGGCTAATACCTCTGGGATGAGGTTTGGTTTGCAGGCGGAGCAGTCCACCCCCTGCCCTGCCCCTCCTGTGATTCTCCCACCCAGCTCCTCTTGGCAGAGCAGCCATTGTTGACTTCCTGCCTGTGGGCAGACTTCTCACAGCAGAACCCCTCAGGGCCTTGACCCTGCGCTGTGAATCTCCGTGAGGAAGATCGTGCCCAGAATCTCCACACTCATTATATCACAGACCCATTCCCCCTCACCCCTAGTCCTCTCTGGGACATGCTGCAGAGGGGGCTCTGCTCATGAGTGGCTTCTGTTGGGCTTTTGGGGGCTGGTTGACATCTGCCTCCTCCTGCCACTCTGTCAGGGAGTGTCTACCCAGCATGGCAGTGTTTGGAATAATATGGTTGATGGACCTTTCTCTGGGTAAGTCTTTGATTGCTACACATCTTATGGTAAAATGCAAAATCCCCTGAGAAGTAACACGTGCAATAATTACCTATCATTCACAATTTTGTGCTGAGCAAAGAACATGCCTGTTACTGACGGCTGGACTTGGGTGGGATCCAGATTTGCCTGTTTCTTTGCTGCATTACCCTGTTGGGGGAGGGAGGGATGCCATCATTTAAAGTTACATATGTCTACTCAACTGCCTGGAGTTCAGGGGAATTAAGATGGTGGGCAAATAAATATAACGACAGAGTCGGCCGGTGGCTGTCTCCCACCACGATGGTGTTTCTGTGCTGCTGGTGCCCACTGGGCTCTCTCCCCACAGCAGAGGCACAGGTCCTGCCCCCACATCTGGCCCTGATGTGAGAGCCTGTCCCTGCTTCCTCCTGGCACATAGTGGGTGCTTAATCAATGCTGCCTTCCGCCTTCTTTTCCTTCTGGGTTTGTTAGTCACCTCCCTCAGTCAGCTGAGCCTACTATGATGAAACAACACAGACTGGGAGGTTAGAGACAATGAACATTCATTTCTAGAGTTGGAAGCCTGGAGGTCCAAGGTCAAGGCACTTGCAGACTCGGTGCCTGGGGAGACCACTTCCTAGTTTGTGATCGGCTGCCTCATCTGTCAGGCTCTGTTCTCTCTTCCTCCTCTCAGAAGGTTGCTAAACCTTCATGGGAGCTCTATCCTCAAAACCCCATCTAACCCTAATCACCCCCCAAAGGCCCTGTCCTATTGGGAACAGGGGCTTCAACAGGCAAATTTTGGGGAGACACACACATTGTGTCCATAGCACCAATTGAGTGTAGGAAACGGGGATATTTTGATGAGAAAAGAAAAATACCTCTTCAGTTTGCTGTACTACTGTGGGTGGGTGTGCAGGCCTGGGAGTAGAGAGGCCAGGGTGGGCAGGTGGGGCTCTGTGAACTGTGGGGATGGGGGCTTCCCAGAGAATACAGAAAGGAAACGAGGAAGGGCAGGGAATGTGGATTTCAAAGGCCACTTCTCATCAGCTAAAGGGAGTCTGATGGGCCTCCCTTGCTGCTACGGGAAGGAAACCTCAGTGCCCAGAGCAGTGCTAGACTGAGTCCTCCAGGGGTGACATTCTGGCTGGCTCAGGCAGGTGGGGAGACATCGATGCCCAGGGCATGGTCTGCCCTTTGGAGGGGGTCAGGCCTTGGTGACCATCTCCAGGCGCAGACATGAGCCAAGGAGGCCACCTCACCCAGTGACTGGACATTCACTGGGTCCCCTCCACACACTGACGCTCAGCTCATGAGCCCGGCTGCTCCACACAGAACCTGCAGTCTGCCACACATCGGGAACAGGACAGTCTCTGCCTCTACACGACTGCGACAGAGCTGGGCCCACACTCAGTAAGCCTTGACTTGTGTTTCTCCCTCCTGCATACAGGAAGTTACGCATTTCGGCAGGGCCATCTGCTGAATTCTCTTCAGTTACAGCAGACAGATACAACCTTTCCCTCGTCTTCTGTGTTAAGCCCTGTGTTGAGACGCGGGAGGTCTAAGGGGGAAATCCCTGTTTTACTTAGGATGGTTAGAGAGCTGCCGTAGTGTGTATAAGAAATAGACCTTTGTTGTGTTAAGCTGCTGAGATTTTGGAGTTTATAATAGAATAGCTTATGCCTTTCTGACGATGGTAATCACCAAGATATGTGTCCCCAAACAGATCACAGCCCAGGAAGGTGCCAGGTAAGGGCCATGACAGCTGCCTTCTCTGCAGGGAACTGGGTTATCAGCCCCAAGTACCTGGACACTTGGGAACAAGGTTATTGTGGAAGGCTGGTATCAGAAGGAAAGTTGGGCACTACCCCACTGCATCTTACTGATGAGGAAGCTGAGGCCCAGGGGCTTGAATGACTTGTTCAAGTCACTAACTGGTGAGCATTGGTTAAGAGCAAAGCCAGGATAACCCAGATCTTCTAACTGCAGTCAGTGCAATGAACAATGACACTCCAGTCTCTAACTCTTCACTGCTGGGCCAGGGGCACACCAGCAAACAGACGAGGGGACAGCAGAGTGTGATAAAGGATCTATTTACACAAAGATGAACAAAACCAATAAGCATGGCTGTGCTGTAGCAGAGAGAAGCTTTAAGCCTGAAGGGCAGGGCCCAGGGGCCACTGTTAGACCTTTTGGAGCTATACGTTTTGGTTATGGAACACAACCTGGGCCCAGCAGTCCCCAGGCAAGGACTTCCCTCTCCTTCCTTCTCAGATCTCCTGCTGGGGCCTCCTTCCATGAGACAAAGTGAAGCCAGATGGTGCAGCCCTCACGGGTCACCTTCCAGGGAATAGATCGGAATGGAGGAAGGAGAGGTGTGCCCCAATCAAACAGAAGAAACCAGCAGCTTGGGACTTACACACAAGGACACAAATGGATCCTTGTGTGTAAGTCCCACATCCACGGACAGATTCAGAGAGAGCCAAGGATAGCGGCAGTGGCCTAAGTGAGCCAGAGGAGCTGTGCTTCTCTCCTATGACAGTGGGAGCTGCCCAGACACCCCGGTCCCTTCTGTCTTGCTGCTCCTCTGCCCTGTGGGCCCTGTCTCCATTGCCAGGGGCTGCCACGCCCCATTCCTGCCCAAAAGAAGCAGGAAGAGGAAGCAGAGGACAGGTCTGGAAACCACGCAGCTCTAAGCTGCTTGCATTGCACACAAAGGCCACACGGCCACATCTAGCTGAAATGAGGGCAGGGACTGTGGTTTCTTCCCCCTTGGCAGGTTCTGCCATTGAGGAGATCAGAAGGATGAATTCCTGGGGGTAATTTGCCATCTCCTTGCTAGCTTCCTTTTTGGTCTCCCCATGGCATCTGGAAAGGAGCAGGAAGAAGGCACATGAGGTCAGACCCAAGCTCTACTAATTAGCGTCCCTGAGCGGGTGACTACTCCTCACTACAGAACGTTTGACAATTCAGAGGTCGGCAGAAAGACCACTGGCCCAGGGTGAGAGCAGGGCTGATTCCTGGTGCTCCTTGGGCATGTGGCCCCGGCAAGAACATAGAGTTAGTGATCCCTGCCTTCCCACCTCACCAGGTCTGTGTGGCAGCTGTGGACCCAGTAGCCTGAACAGCATGGTGGCCTTGAGCATGACAAAAAGCATTTGCCTGGCCCAATTAGGCAGGATGAAGATTGCAGAAGGGGCAACTACCTCATTAACCAAGCAAAGTTACTCCGAGGGCTTTAGAGGAATCAGTTGTTATAAAAATGCTGAGCTAATTGAAAAAAGGTCTTATCAATTTACTAAGCCAGGACCTCTAGGACCCTACTCAGAAAACCTCTCTAGTAGGTAGCTCCAGTCCCTGCCATCTTGGAATCTCCAGCCCTAGTTCCTCCTTTCATTTTCTAGCATAGTGCTTATCTTTCTGGGCTTGCAAGGTTTCTGCTTCTTTCCTACCCTTACCTCATCTACATCACCTGTTATTCTGATTCAGGAGTCTTGACTGTGATGGGAAGAATGTTTTGGAAAGAGCACTTACTGCTGAGTTTGCTAGAACTCACTTTGGTGTCCAAACCAAATAACACTGTCTGATGTCTTTTTCACTTTGCTGTAGGGAACACCCTTAGTTTCAGAACCCACATACACCAGAACTGTTTCGAATGAAACCAATTTAGGTAAGTGGGGAAGTGATATTTGGCATTACCCGTAACTTAAATTACTCGCCGCCCCTCACTTGCTACGAGTCACATAGTCTCATCCCACCCTGAGTTAAGGAGTGGTCTAGTTCTTTGATTTTGAATATTCTCCACGTCTCATTTTGTTTGCAGCACCCATGCTGCACCTGCTCTTTGGGTTCCTTCTGGATGACAGCTCCTTGAGATTGGTGTCCTGGGTGGGGCACGGCCGACGCCCACCAGGCTGGGTTTCTGTGGGGCAGCAGTGGTGCGGTGTCCTGAGGATGCCGGTGTTCAGGGCCCCGGAAGTGGCCGGGTGAAGACCCAGCACTGCAGCCCCTGCTGTGTGTGGGAGGACTCATTTCTTCCGGTGCTCCTGCACTGAAAGCCATCATAAAAGTGACCCAATTGTGTCTCTGCACAATAGAGCGGCAGGCCTGGGTCAGGCGCTGGAGACTGCTGCTGGGTCCCCCTTTTCCACTCCTGGGAGAGGTTATGGCCGGCCGATGCTCTCCAGGAGTTAGCAGCAAGCCTGGGAAGCGGCTCCATCTGCACTCCCGGTGACTGATGTGGTGTTTCTTCCTCCATTGCACATCATTCCCTCTCCTCTAGAGGAAAAATGCCTCAAAATATAAATGTGAAAGCAATCGTTGCATGCTTGCTCTTCCCGTGGAGCTCAGCGTACATTTGCTAATGAAGCACTCCCTTCCGGACTCTGTCCTCTTTGTCCTTGAGTATGGCCGCCCTCCTCTGCACACAAAGCATGGCAGGAAACATGTGTTCTCTGGTGAGACTGCGCCAACTTCCCTGCAGGTTTCGTATCACAGTTTGTACTTGGAAGAGGAGGATGAGACTCGGAGGGTGCTGTGACCCCACAGTCCCAGCTGCAGGAGCCTGCGAGGTGTGCATGGAAGCCCTGCCCAGATTGGGGGGCCCTGCAGGCTGTGTTCCAAATAAGAGCTGCCAGACCGAGTGCTCCTGGGAGGGAGGATGCCGATGGGAGGTGGCCCGGTGCAGGTTCCCAGGTGTGGTGGAGCGCCCCTGAGAGGAGGAGGAAGCAGTGGAGAAGCCCTGTGCTCAGGTCTGCATTTGGGATCATTTCCTGGGTGGGGAGGGGCACTGGTGAAGACCCAGTGTGGTGAGGAGGCTGCTGCATTATGATGGCGATGGTGACGTGGAGAGGAGTGGGGGCAGGGGCTGACAGGCCAGTGGGAGGAGGGTGAGGACAGGGAGGCCCACAGCTGGGAGTGGGCTCAGACCCTGCAATGTGAGATGTGAGTGCGAGGTGTGTGTCTCGTGCAGAGCCTGGGCTGCGGTGCGGTGGCTGGCCAAGGCCCTTCCTGTTCCCCCATGAGATGGGCCTCGGAGGCCTATGTCTCACATCAGCAGCTCTGTGGGTGCAGCGTGGGCCCTGCCCTCCCAGGCTTGGGTTTGAGAGTATATGACATGGGGAAAGGGGAAAGAGGGGCTGCTTCCAGGGGGCCTGTTCCTTTTATTCTAGAAGGATGGCCCTAATGTCACTGGCCAGACTCTGTCTCATGGCCACCTCCAGCTTTAAAGTATCTGGGCAAATGAGCGTCTGTATTGCACCATATTGTCACTCTGAACCAGCCAGAGCTCGGGAACTGCAGAACTGCAGGAAGAAATTCTGTGTGCCAACTTGTCAGCTCTGCCCTGAGCCAGTGCTCGGGATACGTATTCAAGCCATTGGAGGCCTGACATCGGCCACCAGTGAGCACCACAGGGCGTGTCAGGAGAGGCCCGGGTCCCTGCCCGGCCAGCTCTGGTCGTCCTTCTGCCTTTCCTTTGTCCCGTGGGGATAGCTTGCAGGCTCAGACCACACGTCTGGGTTGGGAGCCCCTTCTCTAGGCTCTGCGGACCTTCAAGAACAGAATGTTAACCAAGCAAGTATGCCATTTACTCGTAAAGCAGCTGACTGTGCATGCGGGATGGTCTGAAGGGGAACCCACTTGTCTTTCCTGGCAGAGGCTGGCAGCTCCCTCTCTAGCGCTGGGCTTCGGGACCCTGTCTGGTAGCTTACAGGCCTCCCCGGGAGCAGCAGCCGAGGCTCGCCTTTGAGACAGAGCCAGGGCCGGCCAAGCCTACACTGGGGCCTTCGGTACCCTAGGAAGCCTGAATGTGTTTTAAATTCTAAGCAAGAGTCCCACAGGGGCAGCTACAGAGCTCCGTCACACCCTTCCCTGTGGTGGGTGAAGTGCTAGCGAGCTCTGGGACTGTGTGGGGCGGTGGGCCAGGCACAGAGCTTTTAGGGACCATGGGGACGGCACCATGGACGGCCCTCAGCCGGCCACCTACGTTCATCCTTGGGGACTTCACCAGACAAACGGGAGCCGTGTTTTTCTGAGTGCTGGGCCAGGGACGGCATGAGGAGTTATCTGGGAGGCAACATCCTCGCCAGGACAGGAAACTGGAATCACCGTCCCGTCATGTAGGCAACTGGGCCGCGCTGTCTCTAGGTGCAGAAAGGTGAAATCTGGGGTGAAAGTGGAGCTCTCTGGACACCGTGCTAAGCCTGGGGGCCATGTGGGGCTCCCGGGCGGCTTGTACGTTGTGGGTAGGGTTGTACATGGATTGACATTTGAAATAAAAGGGCCAATCTGGCCCGTCAGCCTCTCCTCCCACTCCCATTCTCCTCTGTCCATGTCACCATCACCCAGAACCTCCCCCCAGGGGCCCTCCCCGAAACCCCAGGACTTGCTGACACCCTTTCTTCTGACTGCTCCTTTATCTGAGCCAGCTCCAGATGGCTGTAGTAATAATCGCATTTGTCCTTGTATTGTTCTTTGCAGAAATAAGGTGGATTTCTGCAAGTGGGAGTCGATGTGCCTTGGGCTCTCCAGGGCTCTCTGCACCCTGCCCCCCCACCTAGATGGGCCTTTAGGAGCTGTCTAACGCAGATACTGGCTTCTCTTCAAATCCCACAAGATAGTGCACCTTTTCTGAAGATTCGCCCTTTAGGGCTGCACAGCCTGGAACGCAGCAGAGAAGCAGGTAGCTTAATTGGCCCAGCTCCCATCTTGAGCACCATCTTTGTAATTAAACGTAAATTATGATTCATTCTGAGGATGATCAGTTGTGTTACTTTCATAAACTTTCATTTTGTTATTGAAAGTCAAGATTTCTCTAGTAAGTTATCCGGTAAGTCAGAGCTTGAGGTGTGATCGCAAGCTCCCCAAACACGCACAGCCCGCTGGGTGTCTCTCTAGCTCTGAAGGAGCACGATTATCGAAGTGCGCCCTGCACCCACACCACAGCCACCTTCTCCCTTCTGCTCTTGCTGCTGCCCTTTCGGGCTGGTGTAGACAAGGGAATCTTCTCCAACACCCTGCACCTCAGTTTCCTCATCTGCTACACGAAGAAAGCCTTTAAACAGGGCATTGGCTATGAAGATAACATGCCTGGTCCTGGCCTTCACAAATGTCCTTCTTGTGTTCTTGACTTCCAGCTGACTCTTCTCCTCCAACTGGAGCACTGTGCATTTTGTGGCCATGAACCTAGAACTTTAAGACCCTGTGACCTTTGCTGCAGCAGGGGTGGGGGTCACACACCACGTCTGGAGCCCTGACGCATCCCCCACAGGGCAGACCTGTATCCTTCCACTGGCCTCAGAGCCAGCTCCCTGGAATCTGCTCCCCAGCTTGTTGTGATTTCTAGACATTTACTTGGATATTTGGATTAATTTCCTTAGGGGATGTGTGTGTGCTTGCACATGATTGCATGTGTGTGTGTGTGTATAGGATGTGCCTTAGAAACATAATTGTCTCTTGCTGGCATTCAGCCCACTGCCTGTCCTGCGTCCACCTGGGGCCACTCTCCTCTACATCTGGAGATACTGGACAAACTGTCCTTTGTCCCAGCCCCCACCTGCTGGGCAAATCAGGTCAACGCTCTTCAGTCTTTCCAGCCACAAGACCCACAAGCCCCTTGTCCAGACTAGAGGGTGAGTGACTTAGACACACGCGGAGGGACAGTGATGTGAAGGGCACAGCCCTGTGACAGTGCTGCCCGCTGGACCGTGGCAGGACCCACCACCCACGTCACGCTGATGCAGATGGACCCTCCTGCACCTCCGCCTGGGCCCTCTGCTCTAGTGCTGTGGAGCTCAGGTGTTTCTAACCTTCCTAAGGCTCCCCGGGAGGCCCTGGCTTCTGCTGCTCCAGCCTCCTGCCCACTCTCTGCCTATAGCGGCCAGCTCTGCCTGTTGGGATCTGAGGGTAGAACCTGACCTGCCACACCACAGGCTGTTCCAGTTGGCCACATCAATCTTCCATACATCAGTTGTGGGAAGCCTTTTTGTCCTGCCCCTCAGGCAAACCTGGCATCCCTGCTCTGAATGCTCCAAGCACCTTGCCCTTGGCCTGGGGATGGCTGGAAGGCACGCAGCTGAAAGTGCAGTGTCCTGCACTCACTTGGCCCCCCTGCTTCCCCAGACCAGGGCGAGAGAGAAGCTCTGTCTTCCCTACTTTTCTTGTGCACGCATTTTCTCTTAGTCGTAAGAGAGGGAACATGTCTTTCCTATTCCCCCTGTCCTGGACCCCCAGTACCTTGAATACTCCAAGGCACCTAATCAATACTCACTAATTATCTTTTTGCTTCTCTGAACCCTGTGGGAAATGAGACAGAAGCTCAAATGCCTGTATGGTTGGTCAAGCAGAAAGCAGACTGGGGTAATGAAGCAGATACTACAGTGCAATGGAGCGAGTGAGGCCCGTGCCAACGCGGCTGTCCTTTTTCTACCTCAAAGGTAAAATCATTTTAAGACCACCGTGCCACACATCTTTGTCGACCAGATTCAGCTGACATTCCTTGCTTCATTTTATTAGAAAATGAGAAATACTAAAAATATGGTGTACATTAAATTCAGAAAAGAGACTTTAAAAATGAATTACAAATGAAATTAATTATATTAGGAGAAATAAGATAATGTAAAAAACAATAAGAAATTATTAAAATAAAACAAATATAAATTCTAATGACAATTAAAAAAATAAGCAAGTATTTTAATAAGACCAATAAGAGAGTTCAACTTCTTGGGTATGATTAAAAAAAAGGAGTAATTCTAAGGACAAATACCTCCCTTAATAAATGAGATAGGTGGCTGACTATACAGAAGATATTTTAAAAATTTCAGACATGTAAATCTTTCTATTAACTTGAAAACAATAGACTAAAAATGTTTCCTCCGAAATATATGGTGACCAAAATTGAATTTGGAAACAAAACAGAAAACCCATTGGTGAAATCGTAAAGCAGTGAAAAATGTACCTCTAAGAAATTCAGCATGTCTAGACAGTTTTACAGAAGATTTAAAACACAAATCTATAAAAAGAAAAACTGTATATTAATGAAAGTCTCAGAGCGTACAGCATAGAACATGATTCAGAAGCTTCTCAATTTACACTGTGAGCCTAGAAAACTACCCAGATGAGGAAAGAAAAAAAAAAAAGGGTAAATACTTACAGGGGTGTCCAACCCATGACTCCCAGGGATAGGCAGATTATGTAAAGACGTTTTTGCTTATCTGTGGCAGCATATATCAGAAAAATTAGGCATGGACCTTCTGTTTTGCTCATTAACTTTCATTAGTGTATTGAATGAGGCAACTCTTCTTCCAATGTGGTGCAGAGAAATCAAAATGTTGGACACCCCTTCCTGCTAGAACATAGAGACGAAAGTCTCCAACAGCTTATTAACAAATCAGATCCAACAGTGCATTTAGAGTACAACATGTCACAACCAGGAAAGAATTAATATTACACATACACGTATGGTATTTATGACAGTCTCCGCAACATCATAAGTGACACATTGAAATCAGATGTTTCTGCATCAAGGGTAATTTTTAGATAATTTATCATATTAACTAAGTCCCATACCAGTAAGGGTGGAGGTCGCTGACTGTTTTTGTTTCCACTTATTAGGTTATCTGACTTTAATTAGATGTGCAAAACCACTTCACCTGTGGTATGTGATTGTAATGGAGAAACAAACCATGTGCTCACCTGTGGGTTTTACTGACATTTTAGGATTCCGAGGAAAGCAGCCCTAGTGGCAGCGTGATCAGGACCTAATTCTCTTCTGTATGCCAACAGTAACCAATCAGAAAATGAAAATGAAAAATATCCCATGCATTTAGCAACCTGCAACATAAAAGAATGAAGTATTAATCTTACAAGAAATATGCAAGATGTGCAACAAGAAAATTACAAAATTATAAAACATAGATGAATGTCATTAAGGGAGATCTAAATAAATAAACAAACTCTGTGTTTCTGGATTAAAAATTTAATATTTATAGATGTAAACTCTTTTCTCATTAACTTGCACAATATCTCAACAAAATCTCTGTAGCATTTTTAATGGAAATCAAAATGAACAGAACATGCTCAGTAATAGCCAAACAGAACACTTGACACAGAAGGTTCAAATAACAAAGTATACCAGTAAGCTAATAAATTATTGAAACCTTATGGTATATGCACAGGGTTCAACCACCATATTAACCGAACAGATTAGTAGATTGTATAATCAATTAAAGAATTGTGGTAATTTATACATGTATTTATGATTCAAGTAGCATCTCAAATCCCTAGGGAAATATGGCATTCTAAGAAGCAGAGCTGTAAAAATTGAATATACACTGGGAAGAATAAAATGAGTTAGCTAACTCAGGCCATGACAACAAATAAATCAGCTGTATTAAAGAGCCAAATTTGTAAAAATATAAACATTAGGAGACAATGTAAGATAATATATAAAATAATTTGGGCAGGGAAGGACTTATAATATGGACACTTTTTATAAAATATTTATAGAGAATTTGACCAAAAACTAAAAATAGCTTTCAAAAGAGAAAAATATCACTATTATAATAAATTAAACAATAAATGACAAGTTTCTGGAGAACATGTTAGGGGTTACTTACCATCCATCTTTATTATATAGCATATAAAGAACTTCTGAAAATAAGGAAAATGAAAATAGGTAAAAACAAAAGTAGGCAAAAGATATTAATGAGGAATTCACAGGTTAAGAACAAGTGAAAAGATGCTTAACTTCAAAGAGAATGTAAATTTCAGCCATCATACTATGTTTTGTTTTGTCCCTCCTGTTTGCAAAAGTTAAAAAAAGGGAGAGTGGGCACTGCTGGATGGGATGCAGGGAGACAGGCCCCTTGAATGTAGAATGAGAAAGGGCAAGTTGGTGAAACTGAAGCTTCTTGGGAAAGAAAATGTGTATACTTTCGATGAAGAAATTTCACTTTTAGAGCATTAGCCTTAAAAAAAAAAAGCTTTCAGTTGGGCACGGTGGCTTGTGCTTGTAAGCCTAACAGTCTGGGAGGGTGAGGTAGGTGGCTTGCTTGAACTCAGGTGTTTGAGACCAGCCTGAGCAAGAGTGAGACCTCATCTCCACTAAAGATAGAAAAACTAGCTGGGTGTTGTGCTGGGCACTTGTAGTCCCAGGTACTGGAGAAGCTGAGGCAAGAGGGTCTCTTGAGCCCAAGAGTTTGAGGTTGTTGTGAGCTATGACACCACAGCACTCTACTCAGGGTAACATAGTGAGACTCTGTCTCAAAAAAACCCAAAAAACCTTTAACATGTACATAAGGGTATACATATGAGATGTTTAGGACCATCATTCCAGAATTTTTTAAAAAGAGAAAATTTGAGGTAGTAAAGTGTACATCTGTGTTGGCGTACGAGGCAGCCCTTAAACAGATTAAAGAAGACCTATGTGGCCGATAAGAAAAGATTTCTAAAATGTTGATAAGGAAGAAAAAGAAAATTATATGTACTGTGGTTTTGTCATTTAAAAATTTGAAGATGACCTTTACAATGATGAATGTTCATATAAGAATCTCTGGTACACACACTTAGAAAGGGGTGGGACGGCCTCCCCCCGCTGACGGGGATGAGCCTGGAGGCTGGGAGGAGAGTGGGGGAGGCAGGCACCTGCAGTGAGAATGCACCTGCCCAGGCTGTTGTGAGGCAGGTCTGAGCCAACCCTGCAGGGTCCTGGTCACAGAGCTTCCAGCCACTGCAGAAGACACATTCTTTTTAAGGTTAGAGTGAGGCTCAAAGTGGCATATACTAGCAGGCCACACTCTTTGGTCTACTGACCAGGATCTTGGAACGCTTTTGACTGTGGGGTGGGCCCAGCTCCAGGAGTGGAAGGTGTGGGACCCTGAGCCGCTGTCAGAGTGTGGCAGAGCTCTGGCATCACGAAGTTAGGTCCCTGTGATGTTGAACCCTCCCTTTTGCTGGGAGAGACCTGAGAGGGCGGGGAACTGAGATGCTGCAGGCTTCCCACTCTGTCACTGTTCCCGGGGCAGGTTCTGAATGTGTCAGCTGTTAAACCATGCTGTAGTAATTTTGTCTCCAGCCAGTGCCTACTGCGAGGAGATTAGCAGAGAGCAGAGTAATTCATCAGTGAGTTGTCACAGCCTAATTGTCCTTTAAACGCTTCAAAATACAGAAGAGGCTGAAGAATGCAGGGAAGGCATCCCTTAGCTTCCCTGAGAACTAGCTGGTCTAGACTCTGAGAAAGGAAATACAGTTTCCAAGCCAGTAGTGGAGCGCACATAGGGGATATCTGCACACACGCCCTTGCCTTCTCGGTCGTGTCCCTCAACCCACCCTTGTCCATTTAACAGTCATGGGAGCTGCCAACAGTTGAGGGCTCACCTTGGGTGGGACAGCTGAGAATTAGCATCTGTTTTGAATTGTGCAAGAATCCTGCCAAGCGGTGGTTACTGTGTTACATTATGACCCATTTACAGACATGAAAGTGAGGGGCACTGGGGTTATGCGATCAGCCTGGATTCTGGGAAGATAAGCAGCAAAGCTGAGAATGAAAACTCCGCTCAAAACTCTGTGTGTACATGTGTGTATGTGTGCAGTGTGTATGCATAAGTGTGCATGTATACATGTGTGATGGATATGTACATTTGTGTGTATGCCTGTGCGAATATGTATGTGTGCTTATCTATATGTGCATGTGTGCGTGTGTATGTATATATGTGCTTGTGTTTATGTGCGTGTATGAGTGCATGTATGCACGTGTGATGTGTGTGCATTGTATATATGTTTGTGTGTATGCCTGTGCTTGTGTGTATATGTGTATGCATATGTGTATGTGTGATGTGTACGTGTGTGTATGCATGTGTGTATGTGTGCATGTGTATACGTGTGTGGGGGTGTTGGGGGAGGTGCCAAAACTTCTCCCCATACTGGAAATTCTCTCTGTCTCCTAGGACTTGGTTTGTGTGTGCCAGACTCTGCAGAGAAGCTGTCCTCGGTTACTGCAACCTAAAGGAGTTGTGTCTACAGGGTAAAAGTCTCACGGTTGGTGAGAATTCATGCACGCACCTGGCCTCCCATTAGTTTGCTGACACGCAGGTTCAAAGCAGCCTTCACGTTAGTGGGGAAAGAAAGCTCTATGTTGTCCCATTGAAATGGCGCTGCCAGCTGTGGCCCTGCTCCCGCTCCCAAAGCTCTCTGACGCAGTTGCCCTCACACCAGCTGCTGAGAGAACCTCATTTGCATGAAGCTTCGTCCTGGAAGCCAGAATCTTCCCAGAGATTTTGAATTGTCCTGTGCCTAAGCCTGGGGTCTCTGCATCTGGATATACATCTCTAATCTATTTTCTTAGACTAAGGAAGTTGGTTACTTGCTCAACTTTCTCAGACAGAAAACTCTGCACCTTCCCTCCTGGAGTAAATGGGTTAGGGAGGCATTGAGGTCCCCTCAATACTAAGGGGGCTCACTAGAGGAAAGAGAACTCAAATGAACTGACTTTGTAATTTCAACAATGTAAGTAAACACCAATGACCAACTCCCCAGTTCTCTTGGGCACAGGTTTCACCAGGTGAACTTTGCAGCTCACCCAGCACCTGGACTCTGCTCCTCACTGCTTGACTCTGCATGGAAATCCTTGTCCTTTCTTGGTCAATGGATGCTACCAGACATGACGTAGCACAAGCAGGAAAGAGCCTTTGTATGATTAGCCTTCCTCACCCTGCACGCGTGCCTGGGAGGGCACCCGTGAACATGAGGGGCAGAGTGTCCCAGTCACCAGAGCCAGACCTGGGCCCTGACCAAGCCCCGCCTGACCACTCAGATACCTGAGGAAGAAATGCTTTCTGTAGGCTTGGGAGTTGTTAGGTGGCATGATTCTGGAAATAATTGATCGGTCAACTTGTGAGGGTATTTGGAGCCTGAGGCTTGAATTTTCGCTCCAGCTCTTTTAGCTGTTGAGGTCACGCACTACAGACTTTGACTCTGTGCCCTCCTCTGGGAAGCTTCCCAGGCTGGGCTTGGGCTAACTCGGAGCAATCCACAGGGATGTGCTTTGTGGGTTGTGAGAAGGAAATCAGACCTGTGAGCCAGTGGGTTCAAGAGCAGAAGTTTCCCTTAACCACTAGAACAAAATGTGAGGGAGGAGAGGGAAGCCCTCCAAACTACAATATTATAGAACATTATTTGTCTTAGTTTTCAAAAATTTTATGTAGTCATTATTTTCAAATTGCATTGATTTGGTAAAAATGAAGCCCATTCATGATAAAAAATAAAAATAATGCAGAATGGCTTGGTGCCTGTAGCTCAAGTGGTGGATTCAAATCCTGAGAGCTGGAGGATTCAAATCCAGCCCAGGCCTGCCAAACAACAGTGACAACTATAACCAAAAAATAGCTGGGCATTGTGGCAGGCACCTGTAGTCCCAGCTACTTGGGAGGCTGAGGCAAGAGAATTGCTTAAGCCAAGGAGTTGGAGGTTGCTGTGAGCTGTGATGCCACAGCACTCTACCCAGGGTGACAGTTTGAGGCTCTGTCTCAAAAAAAA
>CAUYON010114544.1:0-24381 GCA_963573935.1 Arctocebus calabarensis | reverse complement strand
ATTAAACTTTCACTCTTCGCAGATGACATGATTGTATATCTGGAAAACACCAAGGATTCTACTATGAAACTTTTAGAAGTGATCAAGGAATATAGCAATGTCTCAGGCTACAAAATCAACACTCATAAATCTGTAGCCTTTCTATATACCAATAATAGTCAAGCTGAAAAAACAGTCAAGTTTAATCTCTTCTGATCCTATGTGGATGCCCTTGATCGCCTTTTCTTCCCTAATTGCAATGGCTAGAACTTCCATTACAATGTTGAAGAGCAATGGAGACAATGGGCAACCTTGCTTGGTTCCTGATCTAAGTGGAACTTCACATTTTGTACATTGAAACAAAAATATAAAGCAATATGATGCATGGCAGGTCTCTTTGGATTTTGGAGGCAACATTTAACACTTGTGAGTGTAATACTTTGGCCATAGACTTTGTAATCCATAGAGTTATCTAAAAATTGCCAGTTTCCACTGGGGACCAGAGCCAGAGAAAGCTCTGTGGCGGGTTCAGTCTGCAGCACAAGTTTCTCTACCACGCGGGTCTCATGATTCAGCAGACATGATGATACTTAAAGAGTCTGTGGAGATAAGAAGGCTGTGTGAAACCTCTGGACAGCAACCACAGAACCCTTGGGACTTCATGGAAAATCAATTCTCTCTTCTCCAAGTAACTATTTTACTCTTGAGAAACATATTTTATCTTCTTCCAGGACCTTGTGAATGCCTAAGTAGGTGACATCTGGAGACCGCATGGGCTGAGCTTCCCATTATATATTGAGTATTTCTGACCCCACCTTAGTGGTACACACCAGGCAATGGTCTGTGATCTAGTGGAATGGTACATAAGAGTCTGCCCTTGGCCAGGTTTGGAGGGTTGCAGATAAGTAGCATGACCAGGTGGCTTGGGCTCCTTAACTCTGTAGCTTTGCCTCCTTGCCTTCAGTCTGTGGGTTCAGCAACGAGGACCTGCCCCTGCCAGGACTGCCCTGGCTACCGTTACTGCTAAGTGTACAATTTTCCCCATGTAGGAAGCAGCAGTAAGCACCATTCCCTGGGGGACTGGCCAGCCGCCAGAAGGTATGTTGGTCATGTCGGACCTCTTCCACCATGAGTGGAACAGAGAGCCATCTTCACTGGAATAGACACATATCCTGGGCACATATTTGCCTTTCTTGCTTGCAGAGTTTGTGCTAGCATCACCATCCTCACACTCACAGCATGCCTGTCCACCATCATGCCATTCTGCGCAGCACTGTTTCCTACCAAGGATCACATTTCCCAGCAAAGGATGAGCAACAGTGGGTCACATCCATGGGAGGATCAGGTGATTTTACTTTACCACTCCTCAGAGAGAAGTCTCTGACCTCATTGAAGTATGACTTGCTTCCTGAAGGTGTATTTACTATTAGGAGACAGCACCCTAAAGATTTAGGGTTCTGTATTACAGGATGCAATTTACGTTTTGTAGCATGTTTTGAGTTAGAGACAATTGTATTGGCTCTATCTTTTCCACAGCCAGAATAGGGGGGTCCAGGAACAAAAGAATGTACTTGAGACCAGCACCTCAATGTTAACAATCTACTTGCAGAGTTTTTGATTTCCATTCTAACAACTTAGACTTCTGATTGTCTGAACATCAGAGTCCCCAAGGAGAGAGATGATGTTAGCAGAGAACACAGAAGTTAGATACAATAAATGGGGATCATAAATACAATCCTCTAATGCAAAACACACTGGAATTGTGTGGTTATCTGTTACAGTGGGTGATGTTACTGAATTTAATACCCCCCTACGATGAACAGTATGAACTGGTATCTGATACTCTCTTGGGAATAATAATGTCACAGAAAAAACTAACCATGCAACTGGGGAACACAGTCACTATAAAAGAGAGACAAGAATTTGAGATTCAGCGATAGTATAAAAATAAAAATTAATGGTCTAGACAGGTCATAAATTTAAAATAAGCATAATAAATTTGCCCAAAGAGGTAGGAGAAGATGTCAGTAATAGGAAGCAGGAGGAGGAAGTTAATAAAACAGAATGGAATGGAAATGCATGGTGGGAAAAATGTGATGTTAAAACAAAGAGCACAATAGATAGGCTTTGTGGCAGAATGCCTGGGGTCAAAGAACAAGTTAGCTGAATGGTCAGCTTGAGGAACTCTCCCGGAAGTCATTGGGGGGACAAGAAGATAAAGAAATGTCTACAATCTTATTCTGGAAGTTCCAGAAGGAGAGGCAAAAATAAACGGAAGGGAGACATTAGTTCAAGTAATAATGACTTTGAATTTTTGAGAATTAAAGGATCAGGAAAACTCTTGATTCTGGGTGGGCATGGTGTTGTGTGCCTTTAGTCCCAGCTACATAGGAGGCTGAGGTGGGAGGATTTCTTGAGCTCAGGTGTTCAAGGCCAGTTTGGGGAACATAGCAAGAACTCATCTCTTAAAAACATTTCAAAAATAAAAAGAAAATGAAACCTCTTGATTGAAAGGCTTCATTGAGTACAAGACAGCATAGACAAGGAAATATAGATACTCTATGTGTTAGAGCAAACTTTAAGTCTAGAAAAATGTAAGCCTATCAAAGAAAGATGATAACTGGTAACATTTCTCTAGCACTATTACCTGGCAGGCACTGTCCTACCACTTCATGTGTAGAATCTTATTTAGCCCTTGGAGCAACTCTAAGAAGTGGGAACTCTTATAATCCCTACTTTACATACGAGGGCACTGGGAAACAGGGAGGTCAACTAATTTGCCCCAGATCTCATAGCAGCACATGTGGGAGCTGGGACCTAAAGCCAGTGGCATCTTGCTTCAGAGCCTGAGCTCTTAAGTGCCAAGCACTCTTACTTCTTAAGAGAGAGAGAGAGAGAATCTAAACACTAAAGAATGCAATTCATCTTGGTGTTAGACATCACAGTAGCAACAGTGAGGTCAAGAAGAAAGTGGGGAAATAATTGCAAAATGTTACAAGAAAAAATAACTTGTGAATGTAGAATTAGCTAAACTAGATTTAAAGAGGTTAAGTAGATTGCATGAAGAAATTCATATAGTCAGGGAAGAAGCAGTCTTGGCTGTGGTCCATTAACTTTTCTTCAATGTTGCTGCTAACTGCTGGGGAGAATTGTGACTTTGACAGCAATTTTCTCTGCAAGTCCCATTGACTGCTTGGGATGAAGGGTGGAAGATAGATAGATAAGTGGTCCAGCTGGACTCCAACTTTTATCCTTCCTGCCTTTGAGAGCTGCTGAGCCAGGGCCATGGGACCAAGAGCCATCCTGTCATTAATGTTAGATAAACCCAGGTGCCTCCTCTCCACACAGGCTGGCGGACAGAGATAAATGAAATAGAAGATCACAAGTGAATGTGATTTTTACGATGCAATTTGCACGCTATAAAAGTGGACAGGATGAATATTCTAGAAATCTCCTGAGATGATTATAGAGTGAATGATTAGGTTTCATTTCTATCCAGGCTCAGCATGCTCAACCGGGCTTATGCAGATCAACCTTGACCTCAGACATGTGTAGCTTTAGTGTTTTCATTAAAGATTTGCCATTAAAAAAGTTATTCAAGGGCAATTTACCTTCATTCTAATATCCACTAAAGTCCTACCATCCTGGAACCATGCCACTTTGAAGTTAGAGGAAGTTTTTTACAAGGGTTCTTAATTTTTATAGATGATGAAACTGAGACTCAGAGAAAATGAATGATTTTTCCTGAGGTCATCCAAAGAGTAAAAGACATCTAACACTGGAAATCAAATTTATAGTGTGATTTCACCTATGTTTGCTTACTGATAACCTATGCTGTGTTTGTATGGAATGATTCCAGATCCTTAGGTACAGCAATATACAAGAGAGACACAGTTTGCACCATCGAAGAGTTTACATTCTAGAAAGGAGAAAGTAAGTACAGGTGCAAACCAACAAATACTCAAAATAACTAAGATGACAACAGGTGTTAAAACAATAGCAGAGAGTGACAATGGAGGAGGTGGTGGGGAGGGAGTAAAGGGGACAGGGAGGACTCTGTTATCTGAAATAAGAGTTAGACATTTGAAACTGTGGGAGCTGGTTGTTCCAGTTGTGAGAAAAAACACTGCATTAGCCCTAAGGCAGGGGCATATTTGGGAGGTTGGAAAAGAAGATCAGTAAATGTTTCTGAAATAAAGTGAGTGACAAGAAATGTCCCAAGATGAGGCGTGAGAGGTGCACTTGAGTAAACTTGAGCAGGGCCTTATGAATTATGGTGAAATGTTCAGATTTTATTCTGGAGGGAATGGAAAGTTATTAAAGGAGTTTAAACCAAATGATGTCATAATCTGATTTACATTTTTTCAGCAAGACCACTCTGGCTGCTGTGAAAAAAGCAAACCAGTTGGGGGAAATTTACTCAGCAGCAAAGACCACATTTCTAGATAACCTCCGAAGTTCTTCTCAAGCCTGTTATCCTGTGATTATATGAGATTTATCCAAAATAGCCAAGTCAGGTTTTTTTTTCCTTGCACTAAATTTCAACAGGAAGAAATGTATAGGTCAAAAAAAATGTTATGGTTAATTGTTTGCCTACACAACAAATATTGTTCGCGCTCCTGCTGGGCACTAGCCAGACAGTGGAGACAGAGAGGAAAGACGCGTCCCCTTGGGGAGACTGGCTAGTCTGTGCTGCAGGCATGGAGGGGATGCAACCTGGTGGCAGCCTGGCATTCTAGAAAAGCCAGGTGTACTGGAGACCTGCTGGGAAGACAAAGGAACCATATTTCAGGCTTGGAAATGCTTTTAAGCTGAGTCTTGTGTGATGAGTATGAGAGTGCCAGCCCACGATGGGAAAGAACTTTTATCTAGACAGAGACATCAGCCTTTGCAATGGCAAGTAGATAATAGACTGTGGGGAGTATTTGAGTAATTGCCAGTCACTCTGTATGGCTGGAGCACAGAGTACGGGGGTGTGGGGAAATTATCAGAGGGGGGAGTGTAGAAGTTCAAGTGTGTGGTAGATAAGAGCCCAGGCTTTCTTCTGTCTGAGAGATTATGCCTTGAATCCTGATTTCCAATCTAGGTGTTGTTGGGTGATGCATGAGTTAGGATTCTTACCTGGGGGGGGGGGGAACAAAGAAAGAAAAGGGAAAGAAATTCCCCTACCTAAGCTACTTAACCAAATAGAAACATTTGTCATTATGCTTCAGAGCCATGTCAAAGGAGAGAGATAGCTGGGCTTCTATAAGGGGTTTTGGGGTTTTAAGACTCAGCTTAAAGCTGAGTTTAAAGTTAAGCTTAAAGTTTATAGAACTATAAAATATCGTAGAGGTTTTCTATCCTTCATTTCTTGTTTCTTTCTTTGTGTTTATTGAATAAGTTTCACTGCAAGCTAATTTACCTGCTTCTTGTTTCTGGGGGCCACAGATGACTCCCTATTTTATATCTTCTCTGTTAAAAAGACAGGATGTGGCAAGAAAAAATAGATTCTAATTTGATTTCCAAGAAAAAAGCTTTATTATTAGATCTTTTTGGGTAAAGTACTCCCTCCAATTGTCTGTTGTCATAGGCCTGGGCCAGCTTGACAAGTTCTGGGGCCACTCTTGTGCTCATGTGGCTCATGAACTAAATTCTATAAGACTCTCAGAGTGTGCATGGCTTGTGATTGTTGCATAAACGCTAATTTAAATGAATTTAAAGATGTAGGTAGAAGACAATATGTGAAGGGTCATATTAAGGTCTACTTATATTTTATAGTGAAAAACAATGCCAGACATGGAATAGAAGAGTAATAATTGGTATTTGTTGTTATTATTGTGTCAAAATGGCCCACACATACTTTTGTTTTTCCTGATATCCTCTCTCTCTCTTTTTAATTAAAAAGAGCAATAGCAAGTAAAGTTTAAGGAAGGATTAAAAAGTTTATTTCAATGACCTGGATAGCAGGCTGGGCCCTGTCCTATGACTGTAAGCTCCTGCTGTCTTTTTAGGATTTTGGCTACGGGACTTGAGTTTGATGATATGAATCTGTAGTCTCAGCACCTTGGACAGCTCTAAACTGAGCTCCTGAGCTATGTAACCAATGCCACCAGCTACTGGCTAGGGGTCTCTTCTTAAATGAACTGCTCATTGTCCCAATCCCTTCCCCTACAAGCTTGGACTTTTTAAAGCATTCCAGCCAGGCCCAACTAAAACTTAGTCCAGTATTCATTCCCCTGACCACTGCTGGAGCCCACTGCCCTTAGAATTGCAAGCCCTTCCTCCTGTGTCTGTCATCCTCATCTTCCAGTTTTAGGTTTGTCCTTCTTCCCACCAGCCCATGTTAACAAGACTCCAGTATAAGTTATCTCACTGCAAAGGCATATTTGTGAGGAGTTAGCACATTTGCTGCTTTAATTAGACTAGTTTTGACAAGCTCTGAAACTTTGTTTTTGATTTTGCTCTTTGGGATGATTTAAAGCACCATAAAGCTGTGTAATTGTTGTGGGCAGGTCACATATCCACCAACATCCATCTGTTTTCTCTGAAAACTGAGCTTGGAATAGAGTGTGGAAAGCACACAACGAAGAGAGATTGCCATCAGTTCATGCCTTTTCTCATGGGAGGCAGCTGTCTTTTTCTATCTCTTGTGTTTTTGGCAGTGTACGTAAGTCCTCCTTTTGACCTTCCTTTCATTTTCAATCAGTAAAAAGTAATTAACATTTTTATTGCTTTCTGAGGTGGTGAATATGCTGTGTATTTGCATGGCGCCTTAGAGTTTACCAAAATAACCCATGTAAATTATCTCATTGAACATAATCTTGTGAAGCAAGAAGTGATGGAAGTTATTGGTATCACTGTATAGATGAAAAACCTGGACCCTAATAAGGTTAAATGCTTAGAGCAAAATGAAGTTAGCCTAATGAAACAAGTATTGGCTGGACAGTCACCTTTTTGCAATGGGCAGTATAATAAAAATTTACTTGGAATTTCTGTAGGGTATGATTTTTCTTGCAACCAGGGCTCCCCCTCTCTGTGCTCATGCTTTGCTCACTGGTATTTTGCCTAATAGAGCATCTTGTGACACATGTTGGGGCCACGTGCCAGCTTCAGCTCTCAGGAGGTGAAGTATGGAGTGTGGGCAGATGCCTCTCTCTTACTCACTTGGTCTGTTTCATTCTGTTTCTATAGGGGGCACTCAGGAGAGAGCCCCATCCTCTGTATGATTTCTCTTTTCCAAGATTTATTTAACTTAAATAGCCCCTTTCTTTACTTATATGATAAAAAAATTACTTGCCCCAAAATGTTCATTTTGAATTATTTAACAAGCTTTGGGAGTTGTTTGGTGAAGCCTTGGTTCCCCCCTGGCTAATACAGCAGCCCAGGGCATGATCCTTTCCTCTGATCCTCAGCTTCTGGGTGACATTCTCGTAAGACTGTCATGGGTAATAAATAAGATTCTCATGACAGTGATCCCAAACGTGATCACACCCCCTCCCTGTTCATTCACCTGCTGATTATTGCATCCCTCACACCTCTTACCTCATTCAAGCTTTTACTCTTAGCCTCTGAAATTCCTTCTCTCTAGGAATATTCTGGATATTTTCCTCTCTCTCTCTATTGAGTGTAAAACTTGCCATCCTTCCCCGGCCCATACATTCATTATGGCACTGATTCATACGTCCCTCTAGCTGGGTCTTCTGGGTCCCAGCCCGGAGCACCATGGGGATAAAACTGTGACTCTAATTGAGCTTGAGATTTATGACCAACCTTGATACTACTGACAGGCACTTATTGAAGGTAAAAAAAAAAACAGAAAAAATAAAAATTAAGTATTTTCTTCTCAGCTTCCCATCCTTTCTTATCTATGAATGCTCCTGCTACGGTGATCTGCCCCTGTGCCTCTCCCATCCCAGTTCTTTTACCTCCAGCTGTGAACTCCTGCTCATATGTTAATATCCACATTAAATGGCAGGTCTCCAGGGAAGCATGATGTGACTCCTCCTTGCTCTGTGTGATCACAGAGTAATAAGTGCTTCTTGATCAGTATCTTGCCCAGGTTCCTTAGAAGCTGAATCTGAGAAGTTCTCATGAAGGTGACTTGTTGAACTATTGCTCAAAAGAGGGGCCCGTGAGGGGATTAGGGAGGCAGGCTAGGTGAAGGGAGGAACTTAGGAAAGAAAGCTGGATTTGGGAGGTCTGCCTCAGCCCAATCCTACTGAGAGCCAGGAGTGTGGATTGCAAACAGCAGTTGTCTTACTTGAAGAAAAAATTACTATGTGACCCAGAAACCCCTCTTCTGGGTGTACACCCAAAGGAAATGAAATCACCACCTCGTACAGATATCTGCACTCCCATGTTCATTGCAGCATTATTTTATTCACAACAATAAAATACTGTTTATTCACAACAGGATATGGAAACAACTTAGGTTTCTATTGACAGACACAGGGTAAGAGATTCCACTATTGACCACAACATAAATGGATTTGGAGGACATGATGCTACGTGAAATAAGCCCAACACAGAAAGAAAAATATTGCACAGTTTTACTCCTATATGGAAAACATTAGAAAGAAAAAGATCAAATATACAAAGAGAGAGGGTAAAACAGTGATGATAGGTCAGGGCAGTGGGAGGAGGTAGATATTGGCGACACATATGTGAGATGGACAAGTCTAAAGCTCTAGTGCACAACATGAGAACTGTGGTTTATATGATGACAGTGGATTGTATTCGGATTTTTGCTAGATGAGCAGGCGCCACAGGCGGAACCAGGTAACTTTGGGAAATGATGGATAAATTACTTTGTTTTACTAGGATAGTAACTGTTTTACTGTATACGCTAACTCATGGCACCATAATACCCAAAATATACACAATAAAATTAATTAATTTTTAAAAAAGAAAAGAAAAAGTGGCTTCCAAGCAGCCATTGCCTATGAGCTTCTCTGTGCTGTTGGGGAAAGCACAATGTCCACATCTCCAAGGGAATGCACTGCCATGGTTAAGCCAAAGGCAGCCCATCCAAGATGGCACAGAAATGAGCCACTAGGAGCTGACACCTGGGAATAAATGCACAGCTGGATAAAAAGGTCTGTGGGCAGGAACCAACATCATCTGCTATAAGTAATCAATTAGGTAGTTACATTTAGAGCTTCTACTAGCTCATTATTACATCCCTAGGCAATTTGGAATCAAAGATAGCTGGATTGTGTCTGCGTGGAAGTTTCCCAGGGCAAACATGCAAGCTTAGGGGAGTGGAACAGGGTCTCAGGCCCTGCAAATGGGGAGCAGCTGTTTATACATGGAAGAACAAGGTAGAATTCCAGTTATTAAAACTGGGGTGCAGAGTGGGATCAGTAATATGTAAAGTGAAGTCATCAGAACATTTGAACATCACCCCGTAACTCCCTTGGGAGCCTGAGTAAGAAGGCTTGTTCCTAGGCCATGTCGGGGGTGAGCTTGCAGACTCGAGTTGATGGGGAGAAGTGCTGGTTAGAGGGCGGGGAGCATGGCACTAACAGTATCAAACCAGTCGTTAATAAAGGGAGACTTGCCAAATTATGTTTTAATAAAATTATAAAAAAAATAAAGGGAGACTTAACTGACTGGTGGCAAAGAAGCAGGGGTAGATATAAATTGGGTGAGGGGAGGATCAGGGGTGGGCCCTCCGTCCCTCTCTACCTCTTCTCTCTGTCTCCTTCTGTGTTCTTGTGTTTGTGTTTTTCTTACACAACTTCTTTTCTCAGGTTATGTTGTATTGGTAGAAATCCAGAGGTAAGAGACAGCTGCTTTCTCAGTAGTTCCAGCAAGTCTCAGGATTGGCTTCCCTGGGCGGATTCGCATATTGTGATCAAAACCACAGAATTACTGTTATGAGAGAGATGAAATTTAGGGCTGGATTGGGCTCCAGGACCACCCAGGAGCTGAGAGAAAGGAAACCTTCTTTCACCAGAGAGAGATGCGAGGAAGGAAAAATCAGCAAACACATTCTGTGGCTGTCTACAACTGGGCATTCACACTTTGTCCTGCAGCCTTATTGAGCATACCCATGGCAAACTGCATGACCCAGAGTTCATTGCCTTTGCAAGCTCAGGACACGACTGATTTGACAAGTAATTTTTAATACTGGGCTTGTAAAGAAGTTTCTCATTTTCATCTGACAGTTTTTATGGTGGAAGTCAAGCTTGCTAGTTTATAATTGACAGGATTTTTATGCATTTTGGAGAAGTTAACAGTATCCAGTGGCCTGCAGT
The DNA here is from genome assembly GCA_963573935.1 of Arctocebus calabarensis. Classification (NCBI taxonomy): domain Eukaryota; kingdom Metazoa; phylum Chordata; class Mammalia; order Primates; family Lorisidae; genus Arctocebus; species Arctocebus calabarensis. The sequence goes on along the minus strand of CAUYON010114544.1, from coordinate 14,161 downwards.
TTCCAATCTATACAGACCTTTGTGTTAACCTTGCAAAGCTTGAGAACTTGGCTTTAATATTTTGTCACTGGTCTTGTCAATTTCTAGACAGGCGACTTTACCCCAATCTCTTCAGGCTGTTTACTCCCCTTAAATTCAAGAGCTATTTCCTTGGACAAGGCCAGTGCCAGAGGCTTGAGTATTGTTGTTTGTTGACCTGTCCAACTTCTTGGAAAATGATTTTCTGGCTATGATGTGAAATTGACTTTTCATCTTTGGTGACCAAACACTCCGACTCACATTTCCTGTGTTTGAAGGGACACAACTATATTAAGGAGACACATATGAGTTTCACAGACCAGAATGCTTACTTGCAGAGAATTGCAAAATAATGATTAGTCACTGAGATAGTTTAGAAAGGATCCTTCTAAAAGTTACTCTTTTAACTTTATACTTTAAAGTTACTCTTTTAATACTTTATAATTTTAAGGTATGAGTTGTAATTGAAATACTCTAGGTTTTCTATTCACAGTAGTGAGGGTGAATGTACTTTTTATTCCTAAATATCCCATTATGTTTCCCTGTCATGGGACTCTACACATAATCCTGGGGATAGGCACATGTCACACTGTCATTCTAGCTTAGATTATGGATTTCTGAGGAGCAGGACTCTTCCAATTGCTGTGGATTGATCGAGCGTGTTTGGTTTAAGCTCAGGTAAAGGCCGTGTGGATGGTGGAATGGCATTGAGTGATCTGTTGGAATGGAGTAATGGGCTGTGTTAGACTCTGAGTTCATTCATTCATTTCCTTCAGAAGATAATGACTGATTATTACCATGAGTGAGGCACCAGTCTGGTAGAGAACAGAAAGGTCCAAGGCCCTGCCTTCACAGAGCTCATGTGGTACTTGGAGAAACCGATAGACAGGCACCCAAGTGAAGACGCAGTAGAGACACCTGCTCTAGGAGACAGCACCCAGGCGGGGTGGGGGATGGGAGGAAGAAAAAGGGGTGGGACTGTTAGGGGAGCCTGTTAACTAATAGGGAAGGAGGGGTGAGGCCAGAAGAAAGGGCATCCGTGTCTGGTGCACTTAAGGAAGAGCAGGGAGCAGCAGGCAGTGTCGGGATTGATACTGGAAAGTAGCAGGAGGGCAAAAAACATTGTCAGAACTTGACTTTTACTCTAAGTGGGAAGTCACTGGAGGGTGTTGAGACAGGCTGTTTTGAAGGGATTCTGTGTCAGCTGTTGCTGGTGGATCAGGAAAACAGTGGTTCATTATTTATCTCTGGCCTGTTGGTTGTGGGTAGTTGCCTGCTGATTTCACCTGACCCAGCTCACGTGGTTGCATCAGCTGAAGGACTGCCTCAGGGCGGGGCTCTGTGGGAACTGCCAGGATGCCTGGCCCTCTCTGTCCACATCAGGCCACCCTGGGCTGAGCTTTCTTCTGTGATGATGGCAGCAATCCCAGGGAGCACACATCTTAAGGCTTCTCTCTGCCTCTGTGCTAAGTCACATTGCTAAGCCAAGAGTCTGCATGGGACAACATGCAGGTGTGGCTCCCAGAAGGCAATCAGTGTCACAGCTAACCCTCTAGCTGCTTTCTTCAAGCTGAACTTGGGGGAGCAGGAAGCACAGAGAAAAGGGAGCCAAATTAGGAGGCTATTGTAGTAATCCATGTGAAAATAGTAGTTGCTCAGTGCAGGGTGATAATTGTAGAGTGAGAAGAAAAGATCCAATTATGATTGTACTTTGAAGGTGGAACCTAAAGCATTTATTAGTGGATGGTGCATTAGATGTGAAAGAAGAGGGGAGTTAGGGATGTTTTCAAGGTGATTGTCTCCAGCAACCCCAAGGACTTGAGTTGCTATACACTGAGAAGGAAAGACTTTGTCAGGGGAGGTTGTAAAGGAGTTCTACTCTGCGGTAACTGGGAGACATCAGCTGGATACATGATCAAGGATTTGGGACGATGAGTCTTGAATTGAGAAGCAAATTTGGGAATTCTCAGCCTATGGATGATGTTTAAAACTCTGAGTGTGGATGAGATAGCCACCACAGTGAGTGAGAAAGAGCAGGAAGGAGGTAAGACCTGGGGTACTCGAGCATCCAGAGGTCAGGCTGGTGAGGAGAAACCTGCACAGCAGGCTGAGTGTGATGAATCAGACCTCAGGGCAGGCCACTGGAGAAAGCATTTGAAGAAGGAAGAGTGATCGGCATATGCAAAGCTGCCAATAGGAGAACTGAGCACTCAGCGCTCATGAGGCTGAACTGTGTAGAGATTCCTGGCCCCTTGGCAAGAGCAGTTTGGAGTGAGCAGCGGCTGAGAGATGTGGAGAGAACAGCAGGAGAGCGATTCCAGCTCTCCTGGCCATGACGTATATGCACCCTGGGCGTGTGCCCAGTGTCATACATCTCCGTTTCCTCACATGTAAAATGTTGATTAATGATGCTAGCTGCTTCACGTTTGATAAATGAGTGAGGTGATCCCTTAGGAATGAGTAGCACCATGCCTGGCACACAGTTACCACTCAATGATGTTAACGATTAGCATCGATGATGTATGCCTGGAAAAAGTTTGATTGATTGATTCACTCTTAACTGGGAGGAGCATTAATTGCAGAACTAGGCTAAGAGGGGGAGATCCTATGTTTAGAGACCCTTGAAAAGGAAATGGACATCTAACCCACTGCAGGGTCTCATTAATGCCCTGATTAATGGCAGGAGATCCAATAACTACAGTTCTTGGTGATCTGGCTTCAGGAAGATGGTGCTGGAAACCTGAGTCTATTATTTAATTGATACATTTTTTTCTTTTCAGATCTTCATATATGCTTCTCTTTGATGTGCAATAACAGCTTTTTTGAGATATAAGTCACATGCCATATGACTCACCCATTTAAAGTGTACAGTTCAATGATTTTTAGTACATTCATTGACTCGTGCAATCATCATCACAGTTAATTTTAGAACATTCTCATTGCCCTGAAAACAAACCCCACACCAATTAGCAGTGACTCATCAGTTCCTAGCAACCCCCATCCTTAGGGAACCACTAATGTACTTTCTGTCTCTATAGATTTCTTTTGCATTTTGGGGGCATTTCTTCCACATGCACACTTGAGTGTTGATCCATTAGTTCCAATTTTGTATTGAGGGAACAAGGTTTTTGTTTTTCCATTCTTGGGAGACTTCACTTACTTAACCTGTCTAAGTCTAGATCTTATCATGTGTAATATGGGAATATAATAGTATTCACCCTCAATGAAATCTCTCGTGTCCGGCATGAAACCAGCCCTAATGAAATATCAACTGGGGTGATGATGGCAGTGAGGATGATGAAACTGATGAGGAGCTTGTTGACATTTACACATCTTTTCTTTCCATCAACAAATGTGGAATAAAAGGAATTGCTGGTAATTCATTAAGGCAGTTAAAAAGTATTGAATCATTGTCTTCTTCAGGGCTGTGCCTTTGGCTTGTGTGATAAGGACGTCTATGATGAGGATGATAGACAAATCTTTTCCATGGCCTACAAGGGTAGTTTTGCAGCTTCTGGAAATGAAATTATGCCTCTGAACCCCAGTAAAAATTTTATGCTTTCGAGTGAATTGTCTAGGACAAGTTGAGGTAAGTTGGCAGCCTCAGAAAACCTACTTTGCTGTCCATTTGGTTAAATTTATTTTCTGCCTAAATAGAAATCTTCAATTTTTAAATTTTTTAGCCTAGGAGTAATAAATACAGCATCAAGAAGAACATTTTATTTGCAAGAGTGCCCTGGGCTTGCTGACTTTGAGGAATGGCAAAAAAGTGGAACATTTGTTCCTGGTTCTATTTGCCAGGCTGTTTGATTTTCCTTTCCAAATGTGAAAAAGACCCCCCTGCCTTTCACTATTTGTTTATGCACTTCTGTACAACTTCCACTTTCTCTTCTTTGTGCTGTCCCTCAGATTTAACAGGGCTTCATTAGCCACACCTAATGTGTATTTCACATCCTCTCAGTCTCTTACAGCATTTTATGCGTGTATTTCGCAGCAGATCCTGATTGTAAATTGGTTGTAGAAACCTCATTGACTTCCTGTCTGTGACATTTCTGATGGATGGTCCCTATTTATACAGAAGCACACAGCGTGGGCAAAGATACCCAGCTCCACGCCATGCTTAATGCATCGGAAGGAGAGAACCAGCAGTCCCACTGTGAGGAGAATCATCCGCTTCCTTTCTGAGCAGCAGTCAGAAAAGTCCAGTGTAGAGCTCAGGCTGTGCAAGCCTTGCTCAGCTGGCTCAAGTCCTGATGCCTCTGAAAAGCCTGCCTGAGTTTCCAAAGAACAACTCTGGCCTGGAAACAACACTGGGATTGCAGGGTTAAGGGCATGGCCACTGCCGTGACCACAGACCTACCTAGGTCGTTTGCAGGTGTGTGCCTGTTAACGCCCTCATCCAAAGGGATGGAGATGACTTATTTCGTGGGATGTCTGGTCCATTTGGCCTGCTAAAACAAAATACCATGGACCAAGTAGCTTACAAACAATAGTGATTTATTTCTCAGAGTTCAGGACATTGGGAAGTCTAAGATCAAGATGCCAACAAACTCTGTCTGGTGAAGGTCCCCTTCCTAGTTTGTTGTGTCCTCACATGCAGAGGGGACTAGGTGACTTCTGGGTCCTCTTTTATAAGGGCTCTAATCCCATTCACCAGGCAATGAGCTCTCATGACCTACCCACCTCCCAACAGCTCCACCTCCTAATTCCATCACATTAGTGATTAGGTTTTGACACAAATTTTGTGCAGGAGACAAACATTCAAACAATAATAGGGTTTTCTGTGATTTTGGCAGGACCGTTCACATGTCCCACCACAACACAGTGGACTAAATTTATGTCACCTGATTTTCTACCATCTGGCTCTCTTGATCCCATCACGTGTTTGAGTTTGTCAACACTCAGAACCTTGTCAGAGTTGAGTGGAAGTGTTTGCTTCCATGCAAGTGGAATAAGGAGGGACTTATTATTAGTAATAAGAAACTGGGTCCCTTTTTTCCTTTCCAGCTCCCATTATTGCCAAGGAATGGAATTTCTTCAGCTCCCATTATGGGGCAAAAAAAGATGACAGCTGCATGCAACTTTCTGGGAAAAGGATAGAGAGGACTACTTTGAGTTTCCTCCCTAGAATTAAGCAAACTATGTGCAGACAAAGATGAGACTATCACACAGTCACATAATGTAGGACTCTGTAGGCCAGGGACAAATTCTCTGTACTTGGAACATTTAACATCCTCCTTCTAGCTATATGAAACCATGTATTACTAGAACTAATTTCTCCTGTCTAGCTGTATTTTTGTATCCTTTAACAATTATCTCCCTATCCTTCCGTTCCTCCTACCTTTCGAGCCTTCAGTATCCTCTGTTCCACTTTCTACTTCTATCACATTGTTTATCTTCCACAAATGATAACATGGGGTGCTTAACTTTCTGTTCCTAGCTTATGTATTTTACTTACTGTCCTCCAGTTTCATCTGTGCTGCTGTGAATGATGGGATTTCATTCTTTATTATGGCTGAATAGTATTTCATTGTGTATATATATACTATTTTTTTTAATCCCTTCATCTGTGTTGGACACCTAGGTTGAGTCCATGTCTTGTCTATCGTGAATAGTGCTGCAATAAACATGGGAGTGTAGATGTCTCTTCAATATCCTTATTTCCTTTTCTATGGATAAATTTCCAATAGTGGGATTGCAGGATCATAGGGTAGTTCTATTTGTAGTTTTTTGAGGAACCTCCATTCTGTTCTCCATAGTGGCTTCACTAGTTTATATTCCCACCAACAGGATATAAGACTTTCCTTTTCACTGCATCCTTGCCAATATTTGTAATATTCGTCTTTGATAATAGCCCTCCTAACTAGAGTGAGATGATACCTCATTGTGATTTTGATTAGTGTTTCCCTAATTGTTAGTGATGTCAAACATTTTTTGTCCTATTTATTTGCCACTTGAATGTCTTATTTCCAGTAATGTTTGACCATTTTAAATAGAATTATCTGTTATTTTTGCTGTTGAAATGATTGTGTTACTTGTATATGTTGAATATTAACCCCTTATCAGATGAATAATTTGCAAATATTTTCTCTCATTCTTCAAGTTGTCCTTTCACACTGTTGGCTGCTTCCTTTGCTATGCAGAGGCTTTTTAGTTTGCTATAATTCTGTTTTCTTGGTTTTGCTTTTGTTGCCTATGCTTTTGAGGTCTCATTCATAAAGTATTTTCCCAAACCAATGTCCTAAAGTGTTTCCCCTATGTTTTCTTCTAGTAGTTTTATAATTTTCTGTCTTATATTTATTTCTTCAATCTATTTTGAGTTAATTTTTGTATAAGGTGCAAGGTAGGGGTCTGGTTTAATTTTTCTGTGTATGGATTTCCAATTTTCTGAGCACCAGGTACTGAAAAGAACAGCAAATGTTCCTGGAAACTTTGTCAAAAGTTAGTTGACTATATATATGTGGATTAATTTATGGGTTCTCTATTCTGTTCCCTTAGAATATGTGTCTGCTTTTATATCAGTACCATGTGGTTTTGGTTACTACAGTTTTGTAGTGTATTTTAAATTCTGATAGTGTGATGCCTCCAGCTTTGTTCTTTTTTCTCAGAATTAATTTGACTATTTAGGACGTTTTGTGGTTCCATACAAATTGTAAGAGTTTTTTTTTTTTCTCTATGAATATTGTCATTGGTATTTTGATAGAGATTGCATTAAAAATGGGAGGGCAATTGGTGGGATCACACCTACGGTGCATCTTAGCAGGGTACTGGGGAAACTTATTAAATGTAGAGTATCATTGTCTTTATATAGTGATCAAGAAAATGCCATAAAGGCTATCTGTAACAGTACGATCAAAACATTTCTGAATGTATATGAATCGTGCCCTATGATTGCACCAATGTACAGAATTATGATTCAATAAAATTATAAAAAAAAAATTTTAAACTTTATCACACATTTACGACTGCTGGGAAGACTACAGGAACAGTTGTTAATATTGAAAATGAGATGAAAGATGTTCTAAATTTATCTTATCAGCACTGTCTTTCAATGTAATGAGAGTTACTTGACACTATCACATGGCTTTTCAGCCAGTTGAAACCAAGTCTAAAAAGATACAAATTCTCAGAATTAAAGAATGATACCAAATGAAACAGATAATTGTTCATTCACTTGGGAGTCATATTTTGACTGCATTACGGCACACATTGGGAAAAAAGACAATATTCACATCAATTTAAAAATCATATTTAAAAGACCTCAGATAGAAACCATATATTTTTTCAATATTCATATATAAATTAATATGTACCATCTGGGTTACAGCTGGTGACATAAAAATGTCTTATGAATGCTAAAGGTGTGAGAACCATGAAACTGATCCAAGTTAATTTGCCACATTTGTTCGTACAGGAGATAATTCTTTATATGGTGAGATTTAACTTTGAAAGTAAGTAGAAGTTTAAGAACTCATTCCAAAATACACAATCTTTATCAAAACTATAAAGGGCTTATGTTAATATTGATAAAATAAACAGATTGTGTTCATAATTAGAAGATTATAGAGAAGAATAGTAATTTTTAAAAGGGGGGATATATTTGAGTCTATTTAATGAAAGTATTTGCACCCATTTCAGAAACATAATATCGTGTACATAAATTATGATTCTCCTCAATAAGTAAATCAAGATTTAATACTCAGTCTACTTGGTTTTGGCTCTATGTTTTACGCTCTGTGCAAGTTCAAAGTTAATTAATGTTCAGTACATGCTGACTATAGCACAGAAGGCCTCAACCCTAAATATTACCTTTATATCTTAACATCAACATTAAATTACTTAGTATGCTATCTATTCCTATGGTTGGTTTGGAAACATTATTTATAAAAATGTGACTAAAATGAAAACAAAATTATTTTTAAATTTATACATTGCCTTACTTTTATCAAGGTTAAAAGCTGATATGCTTAACAAAGACTTTTTATGCAATATGATCAACAAATAAATTAATTAGAGGATAAATAGATCTAAGACTTGATATACAAAGGCTAATGTTTATTAACCTTGATTTTTCAATAAGTGCTAAAATAATACATGGAAATATGTGAGATTTCAGATGGAAAATAACTTGTGACCATGTTTTTAATTGGAAACATTTATCCCACAGAATTTGAAAAGTCATGAGAAAAATAATAAAGTATTAGAATATGCTCAGTTCCGCCATCTGAAGGGCCACTTCCCAGGATATTTGCTAAGGCATAGACCAGAGGTAGATTTTCTTCCAGTCTTCAGATTGCAGAACTGAGCATATTCTACTACTTTATTATTTTTCTCATGACTTTTCAAATTCTGTGGGATAAATGTGGGATACACTCTTTTTCTATAGCACGTGTTGTAGAGGAGGAAATGGGCTGCCCACTGAGGAAGCAACCTGATTGACATATGCTGTGTGAGGAGGGAGAGGATATAGCCAGTGATGGGTCAACTTGATAGTGCAGCCTGAGGGCCCCCAAGGGACCCTGGCCACACTGCACAAAAGTTACCAAAATATAAAGTGTAAAAGTCATGCAGCCTCAGAAACCTGATTTTTTCTATATCTTGGGAAAAACTATCTTTGAGATAGATTCACATTAGCTAAATTTAGAAGTCTCATGAAGGTAATTTGGAAGCTGATTTATTTTCTTCAATTCTCTTGAAGTGTTGACAATATTTATGCTTCTGTATGTTATGTTTCTGAGTTCACTTCCTACAGCTCATCTCCTGCGTAATGTACTTGGGTCACACTGACCCCATTCTCTTCGTCAGACACACCAGACATGCGCATGCCATCTAGGACACTTTTCTTCATTCATGTTTGCAATTTGCTCCCTCAGCTGTTTTTTGACTTCTCAGTGAATCTTTATTTATATCCCTGTCTGAAAATGCAAAGTCAGAGGAGTAGCAACATCAAGAAGGAAGAATATGAGATCTCAGTTTCACTTCTCTCCACAGAAAGGCCAAATAGCTATTATCTATAGTCAAAAGCAATGTTGAAATGACCCACAAAACTGGGGAATAAAACTGAATGTGGATCACAGAACTAAATAAAAACTGGAAGAGTAAGAGAATGGACCTCAGTTTGACCACATCACTCCTTCTTCTCCCTTACGTCGGCACAGCAACACATAGAAAGATCCTCCCAGGCCCATGATTTATACAGAGGGAAAAGAGAACTGGAAGTATTCATCCAGCTTCCTTAGGTATTCAGAGACACTACCCAGGAACACTGGAGGAAACAGCAGAACTAGACTACCTATCAGATAGAAACAGAAGAATCTCGAAGATCTTAATGGGTAGCTTTGTGTTCCTGCTGGAAGTTTCACCTGATCAGAGATTCCAGGCAAAAGCATAGCTCATCAATGAAGCCATCCTCCTCACTCCAAAAGCAGTGTGGAAGTTCAGTCTGGCTTAAGCTCCTAGGCTTCTACACTCAGCCTCAAAACTTACCTAAAGGCCTCTAGAGTGCTTTATGGGGTAAGAGCAACAGCCCATTTCTTCAGAGCTTAGGAGATAGACCTACTCAACCTGTGAGTCCAAACAGTGGTTTACCCAAACTCAGAGACCACCCCAAGGCTCTCCCCAGGTGGAAGATGCCCTCCACCATGCATTCCTATGGAGCACAGGGACTAGACTTTTCCCAATTGGACCTAGTCCCAAAGCTATTCCAAGGACTCACCCAGGCAGAAAGATGCCTGATACCATGTATTTCTACAGAGTTTAGGGGTTAAACCCTTAAACCCAAGAATCTAAACAATGGCTTAACCCAGACTCAGAGTCCCACTAAAGCTAAGATGCAAGCCATAACCATGAATTTCTACAAACCATAGCCTCTGAAAAACTATGGCCATAGTTTCAAGCAGTGGCTCTACCTCAGAGCCAAGCACACAGCCCTGCCCAACAGAAGAACATAAACAGCAATACTGCTCAGCCAGGGACTACACCCTATAATCCTGCCCAATCAAAAATTATCACACTGCCCAGATACCAGTACTTCCTACTTGCAGTGGTTTTGATGGGCTTTGGAGCCTATCCAGCAGACTCATACAACCTCCTAGTAAAGTCAGCAGGCCAGCCAACTAGAGAACCCAACAGCAAGCTCTGCTTGCTTGGAGTTGCTACCATCTTGTGCATCCAGAATGACAGAGTAGACTAAGTAGTGAAAGTCTATCCTGCCAGAGAATATCTGCCAGAAGTGTCTGGCTCCTCAAATACACAGACATTAATAATGCAAAGACACAAATATTATAAAAAATCAGGAAATTATGATGCCACAAAAAGAAACTAATAAAGTTTAAAAATTTACTCAAAAAAATGGAGATCAAATTTACTTAAAAGAATTCAGAATGAGCATCTTAAAAAATTCAGGGAATTACAAGAATATATGAATAGAAAATGAAATTTCTTTTAGCAAACAATAAAATGAAAAATGAAAATATAACCAAAGAAATAGAAAAAAATAAAAAATAGGGATTGTAGATATTAAGACTACCATGGCTGAGGCTGGGCGCAGTAGCTCATGCCTGTAATCCTAGCGCTCTGAGAGGCTGAGGTGGGTGGATTGCCTGAGCTCAAAGTTGAGACCAGCCTAAGGTACAACAAGTCCCTCTTTCTAAAAATAGCCTGGCTTTGTGGCAGGCACCTGTAGTCGCTGCTACTTGGGAGGCTGAGGCAAGAGGATGGCATGAGCTCAAGAGTTGAGGTGGCTATGAGCTATGATGCCATAGCACTCTATCAAGAAAATGAGACTGTCTCAAACATATATATGTATATATATATACATATATATATACACACAATTGCTGAACTAAAATAGTTAATAGAAATATTCAACAGCAGACTTAAGCAAAGAGAAGGCTGAATCACTGAATGTGGAGACGGAGCATTTCAATTATCCACTTAGAGAGCAAGAAAAGAAATAAAAGTTGAAGAAAACCTATAGGATTTATTGGACACCATCAAGAAAACTAGCATTTTAAAAACTTCCCAAATCTGAGGAAAGAAGTCAACATCCAGTTACAGGAAGCATAGAGATTTCCAATCAAATTTAACTCACAGAGAAGTTCAAGTCAACCTTGAACAAAAAGAAAAAAATTAGAAGCATCACATTATCTGATTATAAACTATTTTATAGAGCTATGATGATGTAAGCAGCATGGTACTGGCATAAAAGGTACTGACCTTTAGACATAAGAGAGAGCCCAAAAATAAATGCATGCAGTGACAGTCAATCAACTTTTGACAAAGATGCCAAGAACACACAATGGGAAAAGGATAAACTCTTGAATGAATGTTTTAGGAAAATTGAATATCCATATGCAGAAGAATGAAATTTTCCCCTTATTTCACACCATAGATTTAAATATAAGATTGGCAACTATAAAACTACTAGAAGAAAATGTAGAAGTACAGGCCTATCTCACTTCTATACCAGGGTTTATAAGAAGCATGTATGAATTTTCACTTATTATTTTCCCTTTTGGCTACTGGATGTCTAGGCCCTAGGGAATTGAGAAGTCCCAAGAGGAAAGAAGCCTGGGTCCCTGTGTTACCACATGGAGTAAAGTTGCCCACCAATTAAAGCAATTTTCTTCTTGGATGATTGCATAAGAAATAAAATATTATTATATTGAGCCTACAAAATTTGGTTACAGCAGCAAGTATTACCTTAAAAAATAGAGTTTTGTGGCCTTCCTGAACTAGGTCTGAGAATAGAGGACAAACCCTTTCATTGTATACTCACTGACATCTTTTTTCCTTTCTCATATACTCTAACCTCAGTCCATAAATTCTTCTTCTAGTTGGAATTTTTGGCAAATATTTTTATTGAATGTTAACTATTTTCTGTGAGTATTGCTCTGCACAGGACCAGCTCCATTCTCTGAAGAAATCACAAACTTTGTCTTGCATTTACAAAGTGTGCTCTGGAATTTAAAGGTGAGTTTTGCCTAGGAACTTTCTCTTTGCTGCAATCCTTCTAAACCACTGGGTGTTCGGGGCTGAATGGCAGTTAGAGAGGATAACTTGTAGTTATGGTTTTTGGGTAGAGGAGAAAAATTTCAATTAAGGTTATCTCTTTCCAATAAATTATAGCATTTCATGAAGTTCACAAAAAGTCTTAGACTCAATATTTACATTTTCCTAGAGAGTACTTAGATAAACTTTGCCAACATCTACCTTAGTTACCTTCTTTTAATTGTACTTTCTGCCCGATCCCCATTTCTGACCATTATGTGATTTCTTTAGACATCTTTTAGGTGAGTGTGTTTATCTGTGTTCTTTTCTATGGTATATTTATTTCAAAAAGCATGTCCAAGAACCAACAAATACTCCCTAATTTTATTCTGAGAAAAGAAACTGTCTATTCTCGCACCCATGTTTTAAAAAACAGGCTTGGGGGAGGTATTTCTTTTAGGATTTTACACAAAACCACAGCTTCCAGGAGGCCAATTAAATCCATTTTCCTAGGTCAAATATAGGGCAAACTCTTTTCAGTTATAGAATATTCGCCAGGAGAGTTATGGAGGTATATGGAAGGATTCATTTTGTACATTTATAGTAAGCAAGGAAAAACAGTCCTAATGTTGGTAGAGAATTGAGATCACATGCTGAAAACCCTGGTTATAGCAACTTTCAGGGTTAGGCTAAGACAAACATGATTACTATCACTCAGTATAAGAGTTCAGTTAGTACAGTAAGAATTCAGAGTTTAGGCAATAATAAAAAACACTTGTATTTGTTTTTTGAGTTCTGTAAAATTTTGAATAACAAGGGTAACTGTATTTCCTTCTACTTCTTTATAAAGAAAGGGTTTTCTTAAATATTTTTAAAGAGTACCAAGCATTTTACTGAATTCTTCTCCTTGTTATGTCAACTAAAGTCTTCCTATTCACTTTGGAGCTAGGAAATTAATTTAATATCAGTACTAATGATTGTTCAAATGTCTGCATGATTAACAGGAACTTAAACATTGTTGACCTTACAAAAATGGTTTGTGTCTCTTTCTTCCAGAACTGAAGGGGATTGCCTCATGCATTGCATTCTCTGCATTTCTTAGATAATGAAACTGAGAAACAGACAGGTAAAACACTTGCCTAAGTTTATCCTTTCTGGACAGAATGAGAAAGAACTGTGAAGAAATGCATAATACTAGCTAGTCTCTCTCTCTCTCTCTCTCTCTCTCTCTCTCTCTCTCTCTCTCTCTCTCTCTCTCCCTCTCCCTCTCCCTCTCTCTGTCTACACACACACACACACACACACACACATTCACTTCATTTGGCAGAATACATGGATTACCAATGTATTAAAATGCACGAAACAGTATACTAATTTTCTTTATTTTTAGAATATTTGCTATGGACACGTGTTCAGAGGCTTTTGCAGTTGAGCCACATCATACATTTGAAACAAGCAATAAATGGGGAATAAATAAACCCAAATATGCATATCAAACTGGTTTGACTATTCAGTTTAAAAGTTTATGTAACAATGAACTAAATTGTAACAATAACTGTTATTATGCTAAGAATTTTGGTGTTCCTTGAATTGTCATAACAACCTGATGACTAGTATAAGGATTGCCATTTTAAAGAGGCAGAAACTGAAAACCAGTGGTGTTAATGAAACTTTATACAAGTAAATGGCAGACCAAAATTTGAACATGATTTTATCTTACTCAAAACCCTCTCTCTCATTATAACAGGTTGCCTCCTTAATCATCCAAAGAAAGGCAAATTAGGCTTTCTTCTTCTTTTTTTATCAGTAAGAAATACTTTTTTATTTATTCATTTTTTATTTTTATTGTTTTATTAATCTTTTTTTTTTATTGTTGGGGATTCATTGAGGGTACAAGAAACCATGTTACACTGGTTGCATTTGTTAGGAAAAGACCCTCTTACAATCATGTTTTGCCCCTAAAAGGTGTGGCACACACCAAGACCCCAAGACCTCAAGACCCCACCCCCCTTACTCCTTCCCTCTCTCTGCTCTTCCTTTCCCCACCCCTCCCTCATTCTTCCTCTCTCTGCTCTCCCCTTCCTTCACCCCCACCGTGTCAATAATTGTCATTAATTGTCCTCATATCAAACTTGAATACATGGGATTCATG
>CAUYON010114542.1:0-20791 GCA_963573935.1 Arctocebus calabarensis | reverse complement strand
ATTGACCAGTCAAAAGACCACGGGAAGGAGACAGCAAGGTGCCAGTGTCTTCCACACAGGTGTCTGGCCATTTGCAAGCTGGTTCCGCCATCCGCCACAGCATCAGCACCGCCAGCGCCAAGGCGGCAGTTGTAGGGCCGCTCTGTCCTGCATCAGAAGCATAACCTGCAAATATCTTCTTCCATTCTTGAGATACTTTGCTAAGAAGAATATGTTCTAGCTCCATCCATGTAAACACAAAAGAGGTAAAGTCTCCATCTTTCTTTAAGTCTGCATAGTATTCCATGGTATACATGTACCACAATTTATGAATCCATTCGTGGGTTGATGGGCATTTGGGCTTCTTCCACGACTTAGCAATTATGAATTGGGCTTCCAAATGGTTTTATTGAGCACATATCATATTTGGGGACTCAACTTTGTAAGAATGCAAAATGGTCACCTGGCCCCCCAATATTCAAAGAACATGTATAAAAGCTGATAGGAAATGATACATATAGTTCCTAAACCACACAAAATAATTTGAGAACAATCAAGAATAAACCAGATTGAAAACAGCTATCTTACAGGTGGTTTCACATCCTACTAGGACTGTTTCTCACGCTGCCTCCCTCCCAAAGTCTTGACTCTTACAGCCAATAATGGCATCTCCTCCCTCTACTCTCCTCATCTGTGGTCAGCGAACTGCAGCGCATGGCCTTGGCCCAACGGCTATGGTTGGGACACGGCCATGCCCATTTGTTTAAGTATTATCTATGGCTGCCTTCACACAAAAATGGCAGAGTCAAGTCTGTGAGAGACTATGTGGCTTGCCGGGTCCAAAATGTTTGCCACCTGGACCTTTATAGAAAATGTCTGCCAACCGCCCCTCTAGAGTAATGGGTATCTTCCTTGCCACACTTCTATTGCGTCTTATATAAGACGGGTAAATAGGTAGGCGGACTGATAAATCTCCCAGAGTGACAGTTGCTCAACTCCAAGTGGCATCCTTTACTTTGTGTTATAAGTGACCCCAGTACACTTCTGGAGTCTGAACCGCCTTACTCATCTAAATCTCATGCCACCAGCATAGGTGTTTGCCTCAGCTTGGAGCTCAGTGAACAGAGTTGAATCAAACTGAACTCTGGAGGTTTTTCTAGGGCACAGCTGAAGCTGTGATATTTAGGACGGTGAAATTACCGAGAGCAATAAGCAAACATCTGATTATACCTGTAACGAAATTAGCGGAAACCAAATGGTCCTTTTGGCAGCAAAATGAAAGTGGCTCTGACAGCCATTTTGTTTGACAGGAATTTTACAAGAGGCTTCAGAATGAATCGCAGCCATAAAATACTTGACATTAGGGCTACCAATCCTTGGTGAACCTTTACTTCCAAGTCTTAGCAGAGATAAAGAGCTCGCTGCCTACCCTTTCCAATGCATACAATCTAAAGGCACAGCATTGGCATGCTGGTTTATGGGTTGTATACTTCTCCCTCTGTTCCCGCAACCCTATTCATCTGGTATTTTACAGTATGAGCTGGGCTCCAAAGACCCAGTAGGAAAAAGCAGCAGTAATTGCATTTTTTAAGCAATTAACTTTTTTTTCTTTTAGAATATCCTCCTTCATATTCATCAGTTTTTAAGAATGGGACAAAAATATACACTTTCTTTCATGGTCGCTGGAAAGGAGACTAAACAGAATCCTTTCCTACTTATCATATTCATCACTGTATATTCTCATGCCCAGCACTTCATTCATTTACCATTATCATTCTACCAGCCCCACGATTTCCATACTTTTGCAACTTAGAAGCCTACACAAGTCCTACCAGTTGCTCAGATCATAGAAGAAATGTTAAGTTTTGTTAATTTTTACAGATATAGTATTTTATTTATTTTCCCCCACTAACAAATCTAAGATTTTAAACCTTTTTCATATACAGATGCTATATCAGAAGTTGTGTAGAAATTTAGAGGATGTTTCAAAAACTTGGAAATAATTTGGATAAAAAGACTAATGTATGTGATGCTTAGAAATTTACTTGACTTATCACATGGATTATAAAATTTTACAGTAAAAATTATTTGCATTTTGTGAATGATCTTTCCTAATAACAGCCCGAAATTCATAAAATCTCTCTAAAGCACACAGAAATCCTTGATTTCATGAAGGCATAATAATAAAAGGCGTGTGTACCATATCTAAATGCCACTCTAGCATAGATGACAAGCAACCCTATTTTGTGAATAGAAGACAATGAAGTGTGAATGGTAGGTACAGGCTAACTTGGTGTCCATGAACTTTTGATGATTTTAATAATTTAACTCTGTTGAGTCTGTTCCTTTGTGTGGAATAGAAAAAATTGAAACCTCTAACCCAATATAACCTGTACCCGCTATAGAGTAAATGACGTGGCTAACCAGCCTTTAAAATGCTGGTTAAACTCTCACCTCCCTTCCAAAGCTTCTGTGCCATAGTCCAAATCACACTGAGGTCTCCCAGTTCCTGTGGTTCTTATCACCTCATGCCTCTGCTTGCTTGTCCACAAGCACCTCAAATACAACACATCCAAAACTGAATGCATGTTCATTCCCATAAACCTACTCCTCTGCCTAACTCTCCATTCCCATAAGTGGCCAACCTGTACACCAAGACAGGCTACAGTGAATTCCACGTATTTCTGGAAGATACTGCTTTTTCTAGCTTTTGGTTATTTCTTTTTTCTTAAATTTCAGATTAATATGAGGGTACAAATGATTAGGTTAACATTGTTTGTGTTTCTAAGGTAAAGTTCGAGTTTTGGTGAGCCCTTCACCCGGAGGGTGTGCTGTACACCCTTACGTTGTGCACATTAAGTGACAGTTTACCAATCCCACTCTCTCCTCCCCTTTCTCTTTTCTCTCCTCCCCACTCTCCCCTCCCACTTGAATATACTTGGTTTTTCTCTTATGTGGGTGTGTAGTTGTTTTCCATTGGTTTCATATTAGTATTAAGTACACTAAATACTTAACACTTCCATTTCTGTGACTTTAGTAAGAAAAATGTGGAATGGATTAATACATTATGGCATATGTATACCATGGAATACTATTCAGCCTTTGAGTGTTTGAGCTTGCTGGTCTCTCAAGCCTGAGAGATTTCCCCAGGTCACTCATCTTCATTCATTCCTTCGACCAATTTCTTGTTCTTCTACCTTGATCATTCTCCAAGAAACTTTCTCTCTACCTGCTCTGCACAATATGGAAATAATTCATTCACCACAGGTACTTATTGAGCACTGGAGATGGGGCAAATCTGAATTGAGATGTGTTACCAGCATCAATATGTACCAGGTTTCCAAAACTTAATAGAAAGAATATAAAATGTTTCAATAATTGTTCATAAATTGATTACATGTTGAAATGATAGTATTTCAGATATACTGATGAAGCAAAACATACTAAAGGTAAATTTTACCAGCTTACAATACGGTTACCAGAAAACTTGAAATAACATATGTGGTTGACATTATCATTTTGCCAGACTGTGCTGCTCTATATACCCTTGGGTTAGTCCTCCTAACACAGATTTCTTATACAATCCTCCTCCTTTTTAATTTAGCTGGTGACCTTACTCTGGTCTCTGTTAGCTGCCTGAAGCAGGGGATTTTTGATCTTGTTCAGGATCACATCCATAATGGACACACAGTAGGCTCCACAAGTTTGCCAAATGCACACAATAACTGAGAGGCAGGAACACACCTCACCTCCCCAAACCAGAGTAAATATGGGGGTTAAACTAGGCTCTCTCTAGTTTTATTGTCTGCAAATACGGAACAAGAATATTTAAATGAGTCTCTTCTTTCTCATCAGGTTTTCAGTTCTTTCAAGGGGAAAACATGTCTTATATTTTCCTTGTCAGATTCAGGACTCTGTAAATACAGTTAGCCCTTGAAAACATGGTTTTGCACTGGGTGGGTCTACTTACATGTGGATTCTGCCTCTCCTACCTGAGGCAGCAAGACCAACCTCTCCTCTTCCTCCTCCTCAGCCTACTCAATGTGAAGACCATGAGGATGAAGACCTTTATGATGATCCTCTTCCACTTCATGAACCGTAAATGGATATTCTCTTCCTTATGAGAAGAGATGATTTTCCAATGTTTTTTCTCTAGTACTTTATTGTAAGAATATAGTATATATCACACATACCTTACAAAATATGAGTTAAATGAAACTTCCAGCAAACAATTCGCTATTGTTAGTTGACTTTTGGGATATCAAAGCTATCCATGGATTTTCGACAGTATACATATCCAGCACTCCTAAACCGCTACTCCTGAGCATGGTTCACGGGTCAATTGTACCTTAAAAGTTATGAGCAATTCAACTAGTAGTAAGCTAAAAATACTTAATTACAAGTTTTATAGGGTGGGCCTGATGTGGGAGAATAAGCATTTGATTTAGACTTTTCTTAAAATAGAAACAAAAGTGGAAACTCTTTCTTAGGAGGAGGAGGCTAAGGGCAGTGGTGGGGGCCCAGTGGGAGAGTGGGGCAAATAGAGGGAGCAGCGCCTATGAATCCTAACAGTATAAAACCTGGCTACATAATATTCCATGGTGTGGGGAAAGGGGCAAGGGGGGGAGGGAGGGGGAAGAATGGGCGGAGGGAGAGTAATTGATGGGTCCATACTTACGGTGCATCTTAGAAGATACAGGTGAAACTTACTAAATGTAGAATATAAATGTCTGAACACAATAAGAAAATGCCATGAAAGCTATGTCAACCAGTTCGACGAAAATATTTCAAATTGTATATAAACCCAGCATATTGTACCCCATGATTGCATTTATGTACACAACCATGATTTAATAAAAATAAATAAAATGAAAAAAAAAAAAAAGAAGAAGAAAGAAAACCTGACTACAGCAGGGCTGGCAACCTCCCTAAAGTGACTGGGGAAATCTCTCACATGCCACATCACCAGGAAGCTTCCTATGGAGCCAGGATGCAGGAGTGGCTCTTCCCAGGGATAGTTCCTCTCTTTCTTCTCCTTCTTCCCTCAGGCAAAAGAGCAAGCAAGAAGGACTACTGCAAAGGTATTAGGTATTACTACCCAATTGGGTTTAACCATCTAGTTTCTTAACAGTATCTCAAGATGCCCAAGTCACCTGTTCTATGGATCTCAAGATGCTTCTGATAGAAAAACACAATGTTAATTTTTACCTACAGTAAGCACACAACTGGTCAAATGCTACGTTTATGTAGTGAAAACATCCACACCAGAGCAGTGTTGGTTGTGAGGCTTTTTTTAAACTTTAAAATAATCTTAAACAGCATGAAATTATTTCCTCTGAGTGCCTGAAGACTAGGTTGTCCCATCCATCAATATTTGCAGGCTGCTGGTCTCTGTTAGCTCTACTGGTGTGATAAACGTTTCTGGGGACTCTTGAAGTCATTAAGACCACAGGAAGTATGCCATTCTGCCATCAGAACACAAAAGACAACCTGGTCCAGGCTAATCTCATTTTAGTGAAGAGGAGGAGTATGCTGAAAGTAACTTTGCCTGGAGCATTAGTGAATGAGTTGAAAATGAAGCGTGCAATATAAGCAGCACGACAAACTTCTGTAGTCTGCAAACTCCTTAATAACTATTTATGCTCCATGTATATTTCTCCCAGAGATATCCAAATATCTTACTTATGTCTGAAAAATCTCTTCTGGGAGAGTCAAAAATGTAAAGGCCCATTGGAAATTTTGCTTTTCCTTTTTTCTGTCTTTTCTCTTTTTTAATGTAGTGCCTGCCTGAAACTTCTATTCTGGAACCCCTCTGATAATCCCTGAAGAATTCAACATTCTAACTTTCAAAGGTTTTTGTTGTGTTTTTCTTCTTACCCACCACCAGCCTTCCTCTGATTCTGGGATTTTGGCCATGTGTCCTTGAAGCCAATCTCTGTTTATATAATTGTTCTAATTTTTTTCATACAATTACTTTTCTTTTTTTCCTTTTTAAAAAAAATCTCACCCTCGTTCCATTTCTTTCTCATCTCACTCCCTAGAAAAATTTTGCTTTCTGGCAGGCTCCTCTTTTTCTCTTTGGCAGTATTTCACAGAGACACAAATAGTCATAATGATCAAAATGTGCATTTGCAGAGGGAGCTTTAATCTCCTAGGGAGATTAAGCTACTCTGCAGACATTATCTCATCTATCTCCCTTAACGTCTGCAAAGGAGGGACCCATTTCCTAGTAGAGACACCAGAGGCTAAACACAGTTGCTTTCTGAGCCTTCAAAGAACTAGTAAGGGACTGTCACTCATTTACATCACAATAGGCCCAGGCTCTCAGAATTTTCCTTCGCTCCCATTCCTTCCTTCCCTGCTTCATCCTTAATTTTTACCAAACACAAAAGGATGACTCTTATCTCTTAAGACTAATTCCTTACTATAAATAGACTCTTAAATTTGCAGCTGCCCCACGTAGAAGAGGCATGAAAGGGAAGAAATATACATTTGGTTTATGCTTTATTTTCAAGGTTAGTCTTGGCATAGCTTTCTTGGCGGAACTCTGTAACTGTTTCC
This sequence comes from Arctocebus calabarensis, assembly GCA_963573935.1. Lineage (NCBI taxonomy): Eukaryota > Metazoa > Chordata > Mammalia > Primates > Lorisidae > Arctocebus > Arctocebus calabarensis. The sequence goes on along the minus strand of CAUYON010114542.1, from coordinate 14,251 downwards.
TTTCTTCCACTACCATGTTATTAATAGTCTAACTGAGATTTTGTTGATAACTTTGTAAGTGAAAGAGATTGGGGCCACACCTCTCTCGTCCCCTGGCCTATTGTGATAAATGAGGCCACTGATTCTGGAAAATTTCATTATGTAACCAAGCTAGCTGAGTGTCCACAGGAGCCTTATTAAGCTAGGTCTTCTGACTTCTCAGTCTGCAGGGTTTTTCCTCCTAGAGAACTTTATAGTAATTGTCACATTTAATGATGTAAACAACCAGATTCGTTCATTCATTATTCCTACTTCTATTTCAGAGATGAGGAAACCGGTAGACCCCTTGTCCAAAGTAATCTAGCTGGTAAGTGGATGCAGACAGCATTTTAACCTCACTTTGTCTAATTCAAAGCCCGTGTCTGCACTTATTTTTAACTTCTCTCTTGACACACCAAAGATATAAAGGACTGAATCCCCAACCTCACCACACACACACTTCACCCTGGGTTTCTTACAGCCTGTGCTTCTCTGTGAACACCAGACTTTGCAATATTCCCTCCAAAGAAACCAACATCACAACCTACTCCAGACACCTCCTCCTTCCCAAGAGCAGGAAGTGTCTGCTGAGGCCAATGTCATGCACATCACTTCGTTTCAAACTTAAGATACATGTTTCCAGGAGGTACAATGATATTGCCAGCGTATTTCCTCTGGGTGAGGTGTTGCTAAGGGCACAGCAGAAGCTGAGAACCCAGGGACACTTGCCTGTGTCACCTGTATCTACCCTGGCATGGGCTGAGTGCTTCAACTTTTCAGGGGGTTCCCTAGTCAGGAACCCTAAAACTATTTTAAAATTCTGCTGGGGATACAAATGTGTAGTTCTTTACATTTCTGCTTGGAGATAGGAAAAGCAAAAGAAAACATTTCAAGTTCCTTGAGATCCTGTTTGGCCCTTTTAATATATAAACTAGCACAGTATCAAGAACTTTTGTAGACGGTTCATCAAACAAACATAATGTGACTACCTATATACACACATTATAAAATTACACTTGTATGTAATGAGCACACAACAAATATTTGTCAACAAATGGCTGCAATACCAACTCATCTGTTGTTAATTATGAGTTATTCTTAATAATCCCATTATCTAGCACACGGTCCCTTATCTCAAGAAGTCTTCAATATTTATAATTTGCCTTTGTACTCAGTGAGGCAGCTGGAAATACCCAGCTGAAAAAGACTGACGTCCGCCCAATAATCCTTCCCACACTCTTGGCATGGAGAGGCTTTCAAGTAATTAATAGCTAAAGCTATAGTTTCTTAAATTCTATAATGGAAGACCCCAGGATAAGCCTGTGCCTAACTTTGTTCCATGACTAGAGTTCACAGGCTCCATGCTGTCCCCACAACAGGATGTTTTACTTGCAGTGAGTCTTCTTTGAAGAGCACTTCCAAGTTATAATCATTAGGTTCAGGGGGAATAAAGGTGATTGTCTTAAGAATTTTGAATTGCACACTGGGTTCTCTTATATAGTATTGAGTGAGGCTAAAACTAGACTTTTCACAAACCTGGCTTCTCACCATAGCTGATGGCAAATAGTTTAAACCAGACATCACTGGACTTCTAAGATTCATCGTGACAAACACAGGGTTCGTGGGCAACTTATCTGGGCAGCTTACCAATGGCCACCAGCAATTTTTTTATATTGAATAAATATAGAAATTTTTATCTTTTATTGCATTTTTTTGTCTCTGTTTTGAAGCTCAAATTGTGCCTAGCACAGTTTTAAGGGACCGTGCAATTCTGTAGGTAAATAGTCTGGCTAACTTGTACACTAGGGGGCTGCAACAGATAGAGTTATTGTTCCTAATTTTTTACTCCTCAGTAGTTTCATTGCCTATCCACTTTTTTGCCATAGCCTCACAGTGGACAGAGTGAACCCTTAACTTGGTCATATGACTTGCTTAGCTAATGAAGTAGTGGCAGACATGATATGAGACCCTTGAAATGTACTTGAATGGTGGGACTTTCTCACCTGTGTGCCTATTGTCACCGCCTAGGGCCATGCCTTTGGGTAACTGCTGCATCAAAGAGGACAAAAAACGGGCCCAGACCTTAACCTAATTCATAGCTTGGAGCCAAGCTTGGCTGAGTCTAGCTTAGATAAGTCAACTGAAGCTGTATGGTCAGCTACACTACAGAAATATCAATGAGAAATAAACACTCACTGTTATTGTATAACACTGAAATTTCAAGGCTCCTTGTTCATGCAATATTATGCAACCATAGCTGTCTGATACAGTCTAGCAAAACTGCCAACAGAACCAGCAACTTTGGATTACCACTGTCACCCTAGTAGGAGAAATTAGCTTTCTCATTTTTTATCTATGATAGTTCTCCATCTGAGTGTGATCTCAGACAGTATGGTTTTGCAAAAAGCCTTCCTTGGTCTCCTCCTTGCCTTGTCATTGTTCTCTGGGAGTTTTGCTGTTGAGAAAACATTTTGGCTTGGGGGATGAGGACGAAGCTCTTTGCAGGACATCAGATGTCTCACCTAAAGACATACTCCTATATATACACAAGCAGGGCTACTGGAGTGTCAGCCTTGCAAAATACAGGTATAAAGACAAAAGGGGGCCTCACCCACACCCACAAGCCAGGGAGGAAAGTCGATACTCTGCCTGGGTTTGAACATTGGCTCTAACACTCACTGAAAGAACTCAAGGCGTGCTTTGTGCAAGGTACCTCACCTCTCTGTGCCTCAGTTTCCTTATCTATAAAATGAGGGATGATAGTAGGATGATAATAATCCCTACTACATTGGGCTGTTAGAAATACGCTATGAGTACACATAGGAAAAGTGCTGAGAATAGAGCCTGATGTGGAAAACACAGAAGAAATGATAATTATTAGCATGGAGACGACACTTATCTAAGGAACACCCGGATGAATTGGCTACATGCCAAAGACAGCCAAATGATCCAAAGCAACACCAAATTTAAGACTCTGAATTTCTGTATCAAATTCAGGTCCTAATTTTATTACATGGACCAGTAATGACACTTCTTAGTGATGCTACTTTTCCCATTTCAGAGATAGGTAAGTAAGTGCTCCTGAAGTCATGGGGAGGTTATACTTAAGGATTGGGCAACCAGTGTTTAGGGAATAAATATACTAAATAAACAGAAATCATAGGTCAGAAAACAGTGGGCCTCCATGGATGGTTAATGCCCACTAAAGATGGTGGCATATTTATTTCTGAATCAAGTTCTACTAAATCTTTTCACCAATAAAGAATGTCATATAATTTAGCTTCAAAGAAAGAAACATGTATTTGAAAATTTTTATATAAACTTTTATTCTCTTACTTTCAAAGTTCATGTAATATTCAAAAATCGGAGTTCTCAACTAGGGATGATTTTACTCTCTCAAGCCCCATCCCAGGGACGTTTGGCAATTTTTGGAGACATTTTTTGGTTGTCACAGATGAGCGGTGGGGACTGCTTTTTGGCATCCAGTATAAAGGCTGTGGGATACTGCTCACCACCCCACAGGGCAACTCCTTACAACCATTACCCAGCCTCCAATGTCAGAGTGCCAAGGTGGAGAAAGCCTATTGTAAAGACAGAACCTGGAAAAGAGGACCTGAGGTTGGGTCCCAGCTCTCCTTTTGCATATAATGAAGCTTTGGTTTCCTGTGGCAAAATGAAAAATACCTCTCCTTCAATTGTGGGTGAATCAGATGAGATAATAACTGCCAAGTCTAGGGATCAGCATCTCTCCTCTCACCTACAGGGTGAACTACCCCAGTTGAGTGAAATGTGATCAGTGACATCGCCTGCAGTGAGTCCTCAGTGACGCACTGCTACCTACAACCTGCCACCAAGATCCTGGTATTTACAAATAAGGGAGGAACATGCGGAGTTTCCATGGAAGTACGACAGTAATGGTGACCGTCACAAAAGTGTCATTCTCAAATCACTAGCAAGACAAATCTGCTACTCATGTGTGCTTGTGATTTAGCTTCAATTCTCATCCCTGCTTTAGGATCTGCCAAATCGAATCAAACTTCTCCTTGCCGCTTCCACACCCTGCGTGCTTTACCCACCTCCCAGCCCCATCGCCCCTAAGTCTCTCTTGGTTTGTTCCTTGTCCCAGCCACCTAGCTTCATGGGAGAATCCACACTGTGTGCTTTCCTCAAGTTCTTTAAAACCGTGTAATAGTTTCACTTTACATGGTTGCTGTGAATCCAGTTATCACACTTCTGATTGTATTTCTCTTTGCTCCATTAGTTATAAGCGCTTTCAAAATGGGCATTGTGTTTCTTAATTCTTGAGCATCTTTCCTTAGGGCGGAAAGCAGATTGTGACAGAGAGGGGCTTCTGCCCCAGCACTGACATGTCCATTTCTGCGAAGCATCTCTTCTCAGAGTTTGGAAGGGCAGACTCAGATGGGGTCCTGAAATACTCACAGAAACAAGTACAGATAAATTACAGAGAATGTGTGTGAAGGTCTAGGTGCTGGTTTGAGTGCCATAAGCTGCGAGAATGGCAGCTTCCTTAGTGGGAAATGCAGGAGAAAAGTTTCCATGAACCAAATATCAATAGGACAAGTAGGGCTTGTACTGTGGTTTTGGAAAGAGCGAGCAGATGACGTTAGATAATATTTATTACTCACACGAACGGATGAATGAATGGATGGATGGATAAATGAACACACACATGACAGGAATAATCGATGAATGAAGGGCTTAGAAGCCTAAAGATAGGTTTCTGAGTATTTTCAGTAGTAATAAAGACCTCCAGAAAGATTTTGCTGAGGAAGAAGACCTTTCTAATGTGATAGTTTATTATTTATTTATTTTTTTGTAGTTTTTAGCAGGGGCTGGGCTTGAACCTGCCACCTCCAGCATATGGGGCCGGTGCCCTACTCCTTTGAGCCACAGGCGCCGCCCAATGTGAGTTTTAGAACATACATTTCATAGCTTCAGGGGGGATGTCTGAGTGGGAAACCTTATTAGCTCAATTTGATCTTGTCATACTTGGTCTCTTAAAAATATAAATATATTTTCCCAAAGGAATTTTGGAGATAATTTTCTATTCCATTGGTTCTGAATATATCTGAGATGAACACAAATGATAGCACTAGAATTAAAATAAACCATGTTTATGTTCAGTCAGAAATGCAACTAATGTTTAGTATGTGTGAGCTTAACCAAAAGACTTCAGCCCATTCATCCTTTTTGCTAAAAGAAAAACATCATAATTATTGTAGTCAATTGGCAATCTTAATAAATAATTTACTTTTTTCCCTACACAAGTGCAATTCAATGAATAGGGTGCTGCAGAGGTAAGAATACTCGTGAACACAGGTCTGTCAATGGCTATTATGAAAACACCGGCATTTCATTATCATGTAGCTTGTTATTACATGAGAGAAAAACAAACACAGAATATGTAGATGTTACCAGTTTCCAGTCATGTTTAAAGAGAAGTATGGGCTGAGCATCCTACCTTCTCAGAGAGAATGATTTTTGCTACCTGGTAAGAGACTCCAAGGAGAGGGCTTTATTCTCACCCATACACTGATTTTAATTGTGGCTGCAGTCTGATTAGCTCCTCGTTGAATTTTGCAATAATGATGTCTTATAATACTGACATCTGGGATCACAGCTTTCCCTTTTCAAAGTGATTCTCACACCTGTCATTTCATCTGATCCTACTCATTGGACTAAGGACAGGAAATTAGTATTTCCATTTCAGAGATGATGAACCGACTGGTCCCAGGTGAAATAGCTTATAGATTTTTGTCTCCAAGTTCAGCAGTATCCCCATTACTCCATGTCAGCTATCTGAGGAACTGATCTCCTGAAAGCAGGTGAGACACTTTGGATATTTTTACCTAACAGGTGACTTCATACTTCTCTACACAGGTTGTCCCATTATAAGCCAACTATGGATAATTCATTTGAAATACTAACTTCAAAGATTTTCTTCTCATTAGCCTTATTTTCATGTTGCCTTGAAATACTCTTCACCTGGCTTCATCTTGAGTATTTGCCAGTGCCTAGTTTCAAGAAGTTAATTATAAAATCAGTCTACCTCAACCTGAAAAATCATGACCTTCAGGGAATAAGATTATTTTCCTGTAGAGATACAGTTTGCCAAGATAATTAAAAAAGGAAGGAAGGAAAGAAGGAAAAATAAATCTATGTTAGTCTCATATATCCACACTACTAAGCTCTACTTTCTGATTTCTCAGAGATGACCAATACCGGGAACCCTGTGTCCAACATTCAAGACACTCTCTGTGACTCAACAGAACTTTTTAAATAATCACTTTCCCCTGGGTGCCGTGGCTCATGCCTGTAATTCTAGCACTGTGGGAGGCTCAGGGTGGATCACCTGAGCTCAGGAGTCTGAGACCAGCCTGACCAAGAGTGAGACCCTGTCTCAAAAAAATAGGTAGGTGTCAGGAGGCTGAGGCAAAAGGGTCACTTGAGCTTAGGAGTTTGAGGTGGCTGTGAGCTATGATGCCATGAGACTCTACCAAGTGTAACAAAATGAGACTCGGTCTCAAAAACAAACAACAATCACTTTCAAAACTGCCCATTTTTAAAGAAACAAAGCATTCTAATTTTTTCCCAATTTGAGTTGCAGTTTGCCCCCACCCAACTTGTCATGTGCAGACAATGTGAAACCAGCCCCATGACGTATTTTATTTACCATACTTTCTGTGTAAGGTCAACAAGTGCTTTTAGGACATTTCACTCCTTATGAACATCTTCCCCTAAATTTCTGTAGCTCATGCTTGGGATCCCAGAGTAAGGGGGTGATGATGTGGCTAGAATATTCTCTCCACTGGGTTCCATTTTAGGTATGTCTGTCATTGATCAACCTCAAGTCATGCATGCGTCACAATAGAAAAGTTGTTCCTGAAAATAATTTCACTGAACGAATGTTTCCTTTCTGCAAGGGCTTTTATCTTCCTTCTCCCAGGTAGGGCTTCAGTATAAACACACAATAGACTTGGTGTGTCAGGTACCTCATCTTCCCATCAGCACAGCCATAATGACGGTGAAATCAACTTGGAATATGACACCTCCCAACATATTCCTTTGTTAAATTTCCATCTTATGCAATCTTGCTGATAGTGTTTCCTGCCTTTGCATGGTACCTCTCTTTGTGCTCTGTTCAAAAATACATCCCTTATGAAAGCAAATTTGTTCTAACGCTTTGATATCAACTCAAGTAGATGCAGCTGGGTCCAAACCATTTATTTATTCCTGACAAAAAATTTATACACGTTTGCAGAAAATAAAGCAAGGCAAATCTGCCTTTAATTCATTCAATACACTCAGATGAAACTCACACACATTGCGTGATATCTGGGCTAACTCATGTAAATGAGATTTCACACTAATTCACAAAAATTCACTAATGCTTAGAAATTCACTGATTCACATCTCTACTTATTTGATTTTGGCTATGCAATTTTCAAATTTGATTGTCAGTGGTCACTCAATGCCCTGCACAAAATGGAGCTTTTCATGAAGGGATGTGAAAAGTGCCCAGAAATCAGTATCTTGTGATCATGATGAAAACCAGGGGCTTCTCTGTTCTACTTTTGATCTTATTTCTGGGGGGAAGGAACTCTGATTTAGTGCCAAGTGAAACCCTTCATTCACTGTACAATCAAGCTCCTCCATGAGATATTACCTATAGAGAGGATCTTATGCACAACAGCATGCATGTTTTCCTTCCTCCTTATTTGCATTAAATTGGAACAGATTAATTTAATGTTGCGTGAAAATAAGTGAAGTGTCATCTTAATTAAAAGAAAGTTGTGTTATATCCATTGGCTGAGACTCAAAAAGCACTTTCCATTTCTTGAAAGTAAAATGAATAATTTTTCCTGATGGTTCACAAGCTAGAATTTAATCTTAATCTTTTTTGATATGTCAGACTGAGCACAGTTGTGCTGTGGACCATCATGTTGAGAATGAAGCCACAACATTTGGACAATTTCCCTGCACTGAGAGGCTTCTCCAACAGGAACAGGCAGTTAAAATGTCACTGTGGTCTTCTGCTACTAAAATGACAAGAAACACTTGTCAGGAAATGAATACTTTTTTTAGTAGACATGACCCAAGACTGTGCTTTGGGCCTTTCATCTTGAGGTGAAAAGTAATCTTCAGCTTTAAAGAGAAGCCATGTTGGAAATCTGATTAAGAGCTCTATTGCATAGCACGATAGACTTGGTATGATTTGACTTGGTATAATCTACCACGTGTCAGAGGTAAAGCTGTCTTGTAGCTACTTGAACCAGGCAAAATCTGTGATCATAAACTGCTTTTTTAATACATTAATACACTAATAGTGTATACACTATATACTAATAGTAAGTCTAGGAAGTCATGATGAAATACAGTTGTTTGTTCACTGATATTTCCAACAACGACCTAAGGGCTGCAAAATTACTATTCTGAGCAAGCAAACAAGCGTCCATATAGCAGGCACACTTGAAAGATTCTGTAGCAGCACACACATGTAAATCTCCCAATGGTCGAGATTAATACAGCCATAAATTCAGGAACAGAGAGAAGGTGGAACTGACCAGAACTCTCCAAACACAAGCTGGTTCAAACATATCAACACCGATTAAACCAAAAACTTTCAATGCTCCTTAAATTGATTCTACCTCTCACAATATGTCAACTGAGATACCACTTGCTCAGATCTAGCCATTCTTTTCCTTGCCTTTTTTTTTTTTTTTTTGGAAGGAGGAACTTGCTTTGTGAATTGACTAAGTATATTCCATCAAGCATGGTCTTCAGGCAGTTGCAGGAGACTATATTTTCTATGCCTCTCCCTAACAGAGGTTCTTGCCCTCTTTTCTTTCTCTGTGATTCGAAGACTGCAGGCATTCAAAACAGGATGCTCTTTTGTCTCTTGTTAACTTCTAAAGAAACGAATGCATTTTCAGAGATCACAGAAGACAACAGTAAGGACAGATCATAGGGAAAAAAAACTTTTGGGAGAGATGGAAATCAAAAGGAAACATAGGAAAATCTGTCAGGGCTGAGTGAAGATTATGGATGTACTCAGGGAGGCAAAAGAGGCTCTTAATCACGTGGTGTAAAAGTATGATCCTTCTCACTTTTGTTTTTCCTTCCAGACATTTCCAAGGGGAACAAAAGCACCACCGGAAAATATATTAGCTCTGGTTTTTCTTGGCATAACATTTTGTGTGCCTGTTTATTCTCATAGGCATTTCTGAGAACATAAACCAAAAAGGCTTATTCTTAGAAAAAGGGTTCTATCGCCAGTTCTAATGCTTCATCTGTATTAATGAGATTTATATTGATAAATCCAAAATTACTCAGACTGGAAATATACTTTCATCAGTCCCAGTTCCCTCCCTTCCTACCTCTTCCAACTGGGGCCTCTATTTCTTTTGGGAATAAAAAGTCAAAAAGCAGTCCTACGGAGAATTTAACTTCAACATGTTTTATAGACATCCAAAGCCTGTTAGGAAGAAAATTCAGTTGTGCCCTGAAGCAGACTTCATGAAGACATGGAACAGGGCCATTGATGGTTCCACCCAGACATGGAACCCAGGGTCCCAGTCTCATAGCAAAAGTTATCCACACCCTCTACCCTTTTCCTATTTCCAAACAGATGTGGCAGGTTGTATTAAGAAGAAGAATTTTGTTGCCAAAAATTATTCTTTACATTAAACTTTCCTTTCCTTATTCTTCCCTGTTCTTAATAATAACAACCTGCAATAATCATGCATTCTAGGCACCACATTCACTGCTGAATCTATCCTTCATTTAATTTTAAAGCATACAACTCTCCCAAGCAAATGTTTTTAAAACTTAGGTCTTCAAATACTAAAGCTGTTGCATCAAAGACAATTCAATTGAATTTGTGAAACCTCATTTGAAACACAGCAGAGCATTTGTTTTGAGGCGCAAGGGGCAGTGGAATGCTGAGTGTTTTCTAAGCACAGGGCACATTCATTACAGAGTTCGGGTCTGTTCTAGACTATTTTTTGATAAAAATCCAGCCTTGCATACTATGCAGCCTTAAAGAAAGATGGAGACTTTACCTTTTTCGCGTTTACATGGATGGAGTTGGAACATATTCTTCTTAGCAAAGTATCTCAAGAATGGAAGAAAAAGTATCCAACGTACTCAGCCCTACTATGAAGCTAATCTATAGCCTTCATATGAAGGCTAAAATCCAGTTATAGCACAAGAAATGGGGAAAGGGGCAAGGGAGGGGAGGGGAGGGGGAGGATAGGTGGAGGGAGGGTGATTGGTGGGATCACACGGTGCATCTTACAAGGGTACAAGTGAAAATTACTAAATGTAGAATATAAACGTCTTCATATAGTGATTAAAAGGTTATGAAGGCTATGTTAAATAGTTCAATGAAAACATTTTAGATTGTATATAAAGTCAGCACATTGTGCCCCACCAGTGTACACAATTATGATTTAATAAAAATAAAAAAAATAAATCTTTCTGCACTTAAAAAAAAATCCAGCCTTGCTTATATTGTGTATCACCAAGACATTTGGCCCCAATGCTACAGAGCTGTGAGCCAAACAGCCATCAGTATGCTAACATATAAAGCAAAACCAAGAACCCTCTTACTAGAACTGTCTCTTTACTCAGAAATTTTGTGAGTGGAAACTTCCCAGTTTGGGATTATATAATTTTTCCAAATCAATGACATCTTGCTCCTCTTATGCAGTAGTCATGGAGACTCCGACAATGAAATAGGAACCTTAGCCATCCTGGGCCATGCTCATCAACCAGACATGGTGTAGACAGGGTTCCTGCCTTAGAGGGAAAGTTCAAGTATATAACAATGTCTCTTCCCACTCTGGATTCCTCTGTTTTTCAGAGGCAATCATATGAAAGAAATGCTATCCATATAGATTCAAAAGACTATCTAACTATGGGGAATATTTAGTACACTTAACGAAAGAAGTAGTTATCACCCACAGTAGAGGACATAAGGACAAATCACCGGCCTTAAACTCTCATTTGGAGTAATTTTAAAGGAGGGTCTCCATTGCCTGAATTTCATTTTCTCTTTTTTTATTTTGGCTCCATTGTGTTTTTGCCTACTCTAAAGGATCACTTCTATTTCTAGTTCTAATGTAGCACCTAACCCACATGTCATTCTTATATAACCCAATTTCAAAGTATTTCTTAATTGGATTATGAAAATAGTTGTAGTTATGTGCATAATTACTGATAATGAGTATCTAAAGCAACATCAAATGGCAAATTGTTTTTCAAGGAAATGTTAAGTTCCATATACCTTACCCTTGCAGTCATGCATATAATATCATTTAGGAGTCCTTAGTTAGAACAAGGCCCCATCAGCCCTGTCCCTTAGTCTGTGGCTATGAATAGATGTTTCTACTTGGGCAAACTGTCAATTTTAGTTTGCAAAATTAACTTCAAAGAAAATCTCTTATTGTGTGCATGCACACATGCATATACACACCAAACATTCAAAACTCTTAACAGAGGTCTAAGATAGCCAGAACTTTCTGGTTGATGGCAAAGGCACAACAGCAAAGCCTTCCTGTTAGTCAAAGAAAAAGAAATATCAGTGGGTGACAAGAGGCTAACTCTTACAGGATATTGATACTGTAGTGGCTACCTTAATGCCTCATTATTGGCCAACTGTGCTTGTCATGGGGCCTGGCTGGGTGGTCTCCCCACTTTTCTGTTTCAGAGCTTTCTCTTAAGTTGCTTTTATGCAGCCCATGTGCTCCTAGGAAAACACTTGACCTATGGGAGGAGGTCAGTGAAGAAATACTTCAGTTTTCATCCATCAGGAACAGAAGTCTTAAGCAAGTGGTACACTAGGGGTCAGCAAACATTTTTGGTAATGGCTCAGATTATACTACTTTTTTAGATACTTTTAGACATTTTGTGCCATGTGGTCTCTGTTACAACTATTCATCTCTGCTGCTGTACAACAAAATCAGCCATAGTCAACATGTAAACATATGGGTAGAGCTGTGCGCCAATAAAACTTTATTTACAAAAACAGGCCAGCTTCGACCTTCAGGACATCTTTTGGTGATTTCTGTTCTACATAATTTCTTAGAAATTTCTCAGGGTGCTGAGGCCCATACATTCATATTGCTAATCTATATACTTTCTTTTTGTTTTGCTTTTCTTCTTCTCTCACTTTTCCTACTTTCTTACTCCTACTTCCTGGAATAACCTCCTAAATAAACTATCTGCCCTCACGTTCTTATCATGCTCTGGTAAAAACAAATGGCATGTAGCAGGCACAGGTGCCTACTCAATGTCTGCTGACAGAAGCCATGAAGGAAGCATGTATAATAAAGTGGATATATATATCCACTGGATATATATATCCATTATATATTGGCTTGGGTACTCCGGTAGAAATGAATGCTTCCTGGAAGATGACATGATAGAGCAGCAACCTCAGGACCCTGGTTCATCCTAGTATTAGAATAAATTGCACAACCTTTATATTCTGCATTCTAAATCATTATTTAAGAATAAAAATATGGCAAAGAACATATCTGGCTCATGAAGCCCTATAGATTAGGGAGGTAAGTGTTGGTGATGTAGCCCTGAACTGACGCCAAGCCATGTGCTTGGCAAGCATTCCTTCTAGAAGTCTTTGCTAAGAGATGATCTATACATACTCTCAGATTTGGTGAACAGTGACACCTGGGGGCAGCCCTGTTCGAAACAAAGGAGCCATGAGATGGCACCTTCAGACGAGACCTCTCCAATCTTTTTCCTCAGTTGATCAAATTCGTAGATTTGTTTTGGTCTGATGTTCATGGATAGAGGGCGCTTTGGAGTTTGACTCTACCCACTATCTGTCAGTTTACAACACAGTAATATGGTAAAAATATTACATATTGTTTTTCCTTTGATGATTGTTAGATATGCCCTTAACAGCTATCTGATTTTCCAATACATGTATACTTAAACTAAATGCTTCACTCACCAAAACATAGATGTGACAGTGGACCAGGCAAACGCCATTTTAAAGGAGTGCCTTTGTCTATTTAGGCTTATTGAATGATGGAAATATAGAAAGTGGTCAAATATTTGACTATTTTCTCTAAGGGCATTAAAGGATCTGTAACTGTATAAAGTTGGTAATGATGAGTTACTAATCCTACGGTCAAATATGAGGATCTCAACCAGAGCAGAGTCCATAAATTTCCTAAAAGTTCAATATTTAAGTTCCCACATGAAAAAAAGAAAAAAAAAAAGGTATCCATTCTGTTCTGTTCTTCTCTATGAAAACAATCACCTGATTCCAATTTGAGGGCCAATGGGATTATATTGTTTTGTGTTTGCTTATAATTCTTATTTTTCTTCCCTACATTCTATTCATTCATTTACAAAATAGAATATTATCTACAAAACGTGAGAGGTGATTTGGAACATTGCATTCATTATTCCTCCCTATGGGAAGATTCACTGCCTCACTAGATTTGAGTCAGGCTTGGACATGTGACTTGCTTTGGCTAATAGAGGTGGAAGTAAAAATATTTCCTAGTAAAAACTTGTAAGCATAATTAATAGTTCTACCTCCCTTGTGTTTTCTTTTAGGTGATTCCCAAAGTGAAGACCATATGGTAGAAAGCCACAGAAGATCCACAGTGGCTTTGGAAAGAATGAGAAACAAATCTGTTACTGTAAGCCACTGAGATATTTGGGGGTTGTTACCATGGCATTATTTAGCCAAGGCTCATAGTCTATAGGGGTTTCAAAGATGAAACAGACACTTATCTTGTACTCAAATAGGTTTAGGAAAAGTTCTACAATAAAAAGATCTCATGTATATGCTGTGGGTTGCTAGTGTGGATAGTGGTTAAGGGTACAAGTTTCAGAGTCAGCCTGGGCTCAAAACTCCCACTCTCATTTAAGTTTGGCTAACTCACACGGGTCATTTACCTTCTCTCACCATCACAAATACAGTTCTTAATTTGTTGGGTTGGCTGGAGAAGTAGCTGAAATAATATTGCCATGTGTACAACACAAAATACTTTGTAAGGAGGTAGTGCTCCATCCAAATAATGAAGAATTCATTTTTTTTTTTTTTTTTGTAGAGACAGAGTCTCACTTTATCGCCCTGGGTAGAGTGCCGTGGTGTCACACTGCTCACAGCAACCTCCAGCTCTTGGGCTTAAGCGATTCTCTTGCCTCAGCCTCCCTAGTAGCTGGGATTACA
>CAUYON010114539.1:0-64314 GCA_963573935.1 Arctocebus calabarensis | reverse complement strand
TTTGGCAGGGGGAGGTGAGGCCTGACAACCTGGGTACTTAACAGGGGCTGGGGCGATTCACTCAGTTCCAGCCCTGTCCCTGATTGATGTTGCTGCTGGAACAGAACAAGTTTGCAGAATTTATTTCTGTCAAGGCTGTTTTCCCTGATCAGACTGGGGTTGCAAATGGATTTTACTCAGTCTGTGAGTTCCAGCCCTTTGTCTCAGCTTTCGTCCCTGGAGGGCCAGATTAAGCAAAGCAGCCCCTCTGCGAGTATTCTAATCCCTGCTTTGTGTCCTAGCTGGTACTGCCTCAGGCAAATCCTTCACGTGCCTTGGTTGCCGGTTTGCTCTGCCGTCACTGGCACCGGAGAAGCTGCCGCTTCCCCTGGCCGCCCAGAAGACTGGGAGTGTCTCCTCAAAACATCCCCAGGGGTGCAGCTTTCCAGCTATTGTTCCTGGAGCTGGTTGCTGTTTCGTGCCTCAGGAGACCTTCCCACCAGCCAGATCTCCTCACAGCTCTCTTCCCTTTCACCACTGTGAGCCGGAAAACCAGCACAGTTCAGCAAGTTTGCGCCTGTCCACACCCCTCGAGAAAATCTCCTAGAATCTGGACTCTGTGGGGAACAGGCCTCCAGACCTCGGGGTGAGAGTGGATGGGAACACCAGGAACACCAACTTGTAGGTAGAGAGTATATACAGTTTTATGCCTGGCTGGAGAGCGCCGCGGCACCCTATTAGGGGAAGGAGGTCTGGTTTTTAGAGGGTCTCTCCCGTGGGGTAGAGTGGGAGGACATCTGAACTCTGTTTGCTTATTTGTATGGAGGTATGAAGTATACTGTGAACCTCTCTCATGGGGGAGGGGACTCCGTGCGCTTGGTGATGTGCTCTGTATCTTTTTGTTTGTGTCCTCGGGGTCTCAGGTCGCCCTAGCAGGGTTGATGTGTGCTCTTCGACCTTTTCTTTTGGCTCAGATCCGAACCATTGGCTTTCTTCCTGAGTATCTGTCCTTTAACTCTCCTTCTGGATGGGAACCTCTGCGGAAAGCTGGCTACAGATCACCATCTTGGCTCCTCCGACCTTTTTCCCACTTTTTGATGGAGTTGTTTGATTGTTTTTTCTTGCTGGTTCTCTTGAGTTCTTTATATATTCTGGTTATCAACCCTTTATAAGCTGTATAGCATACAAATATTTTCTCCCATTCTGTGGGCTATCTCTTTACTGTATTGATTGTGTCCTTGGCTATGCAGAAACTTTAATTTGGTCAGGTCCCACTTGTTTATTTTTGATGTTGCTGTGATTGCTTTTGAGGACTTCTTCATAAAATCTTTCCCAAGGCTGGTATCTATAAGAGTTTTTCCAATATTTTCTCCTTGAATTCTTACAGTTTCATGCTGTAGGGTTAAGTCTTTCATGTATTGTGAATTAATTTTTGTGAGAGGTGAAGATCCTGCTTCAGACTTTTACTTGTGGCTATCCTGTTTTCCCAGCACCATTTCCCCAGATTTTTTCCCCTTCTTTGTGAAAAATCAGATGGGAATATGAGGATGATTTCATCACCCAGTTATTTATTCTGAGCCATAGTTCTATGTCTCTGTTTTTATGCCATCTCCATGCTGATTTGGTTACTATAACTTTATAGTATAGCTTGAAGTCTGATAACGTCATGCCTCCTGTTTTGTTCTTATTATGTAAGGTTGCATTGGCTACTTGGGGGCTTTTCTGGTTCCATATGAATTGTAGAACTATTTTTTCTAGATCTGAAAAAAATGGGATTGGTATTTCAGGGGGGATTGCATTGAATGTGTAAATAACTTTGGGTGGTATTCAGGCATCTTCAAACTTTTTAAACAGGAGGCCAATTCACTGTCCCTCAGACCATTGGAGAGCCAGACTATAGTTTAAAAAAAAATATTAACAAATTCCTATGCACACTGCACACATCTTATTTTGAAGTAAAAAACAAAATGGGAACAAATACAGTTTACACCAATGCATGTGTCCTGTGGGCCATAGTTTGAGGACCCCTGGAATGTTGTTTTTGCTGGTCCACCGTTTATATCCTCTGAAATTTCTTTCTTCAGTGTTTTGTAGTTTTCTCTGTAGAGGTCTTTCTCTTCCTTAGTTAAATATATTCCTAGGTATTTTCATTTCTTTGTTGCTCCTGAGAAAGGTACTGCATCTTTTATTTCATTCTCAGCTTGACTGTTGATCGTGTATGTGAAAGTTACTGATTGGCATACATTTATTTTGTAGCTTGAGACTTTACTGAATTTATTTATTAACTCCAGAAGTCTCTTGGTAGAATCTTTGAGGTTTTCTAGACATAAGATCATGTCACTAGCAAAGAGTGATAATTTGACCTAGACTTTCTCTATTTGGATATTCTTGATTTTCTTCTCTTACCTAATTGCTTTGTCTAGGACTTCTAGTACTATGCTGAGCAGAAGTGGAGATAATGGGCAAACTTCTCTGGTTCTAGTTCTAAGTGGGAATGTTTTCAATTTTCTATATTCAATAGAAACATTGGCTGTGGGTTTGTCATATGCAGATTTTGTCATTTCGAGATAAGCTCCAACAATGCCTGTTTTGTTAAGCATTCTTATCATAAAGGGTGCTGAATTTTTTCAAATGCTTTTTCTGTGTCTATTTAAAGGATCACATGATCCTTGTTTTTGCATCTATTTACATGGTAGATTACATTTATAAATTTGCATATGTTGAACCATCCTTGCATCTCTGAGATGAAGTCCACTTGGTCATAATGAATTTTTTTTTAATGTGCAACTGGATTAGGTCCACTAAGATTTTTATTGAAAATTTTTGCATTTATATTCATAAAGGATATTAGTTTGCCATTTTCTTTTTTAGTTCATTCCTTTCTTGGATTTGGAATCAAGGTGATAATTGGCTTTGTAGGACAAGTTTGAGACAGTTCCTTCCTTCTCAATGTTAAGGAATAATTACTTCAGTATAGATACAAGCTCTTTTTTGTAGGTTTGGTTAAATTTGAGTGTGAAACTGTGTGGTCCAGGACTCTTTTGTTGTTGTTGTTGGAAGATGTTTTTATTCCTCCTTCAATTTTGGTACTTGATGTTGGTCTGCTGAGAGTTCTTTGTCTTCCCAATTTAGCCTAGCAAGGCTGTGTGTTTCCAAAAGTTTGTCTATTTCCTCCATGTTTTCAAGCTTGTGAGCAGAGAGATTTTTATGGTATCCCAAGAAGATATTTTGTATTTCCATGATAACAGTTGTAATTTTTCCTTTTTCATTTTTAATCGAGCTTATTAGAATCCTTTCTCTTCTGTTTTTGATTAATCCAGCTAGAACCTTGTTAATTTTGTTTATCTTTTTAAAGAACCAACTTGTTGCTTCATTAATCTTCTGCATAGTTCTTTTGTTCTTGATTTCATTTAGTTGTGCACTGATCTTGGTTTTATTTCTTTTCTTCTGCTGGGTTTGGGGTTGGTTTGCACTTTTCAAGTTTCTTGAGACTATTTATTCTATGGGAGGTTTTTAAAGGAAGTTCTTGGCATCCAAACAATTGTTTTATCACTGGTCAGAATCTCTTGGTCTGACTGAAAGACTCCATGTTCTTAGGTTATTTCTCTTGGGTAAAGGTTGGGGGCATGGGTAGGTGGAAATGGTAGGGAGAGAGCTCCCAGGAGTCATAATGCTAAAAGAAGACATATGGGTTCATCTTGGGGAAAAGAGCCTCTCTGTAAAAAGCAGCAACCACTCCTGCCCGACCATTCATCAAGTCCTTATTTTCCTCAAGCTCTCCCTGATTTCAAAAAGTAGTAACCAGAGCTATAGACCCCCGACCACAGAAGATTTCCAGGATTGTGGTCTGGAATGACCACACCAGGTGCAGTGAATGGAATACTGTGTAAAACGAGCAGGTGAATTGGTTCTTCTCTCTTCCCACTGCCAGTAGCTGCTGAGCTGGTTTAGGGGCCTCACAGGAGAGAGCCCCAGGCCAGCCTGCCTGTTTGTCTGCTGTAGACTCAAGCCAGATGTTCCATTAGCAAACTCAGTCCTTTCCCCCATGAGCTCACAGTCTCAGTCCTCACTCACCCCCTTGAGTTGAACCCTCTTCTGTTATTGCATCACCATTCATCTAGTTTTCCCATTAGAAACCTAGGAATAGCCCAACCATTTCAACTATTCCACATTCTGTTCCATCCACCCTTCTTCCTCTCTACCATTTGTCACCTCCTTCTTTCTTGTCAGTCTTGGGTTAGACTTCTTTAGATATAAGCTTTACAGAAAAGTTTACATTCAA
This sequence comes from Arctocebus calabarensis, assembly GCA_963573935.1. Taxonomy (NCBI): domain Eukaryota; kingdom Metazoa; phylum Chordata; class Mammalia; order Primates; family Lorisidae; genus Arctocebus; species Arctocebus calabarensis. Next base: position 60,053 of record CAUYON010114539.1, on the reverse strand, counting down.
ACTCATTCAAAAGTAAAGGTTCAATGATTAGGATTCCCATACATCTTGTACCCAAACTAATCATTTATGTGTTTCCTCTTTCTTCTCCTTCCTTCCCTTCTTTCTCATTATCTTTATTTCCCTGCATGTGTGTGGTTTTTTTTCTCTGAAGCATTTGAGAGTCAGCAGAGGCATCGTGCCCTGTTACAGCCTAACATTTCTCTGTGTATTTCCAAAGAACAAGAACATTCTCTTATATAACCAGAGTATAGTAATCAAAATCAGAAAATTTGACATTAATATAACAGTTGTATATTCAACTGTTTAATTCACATATTCAAATCTGTCCGAATTGTTCTTAATAACATTTTTGTTTTCCTGGTTTGAGGTTGAATTCAGGATTACAGGTTGAATTTACTTGTCAGGAACCTTTAGTGTCTTAAATTTGAAACAGTTTTGCTTTTCAATGACTTTCTTGAGCTTGACATTTTTTTCAGAGTACAGGATGGTTGTAGAAATTCAGACAATTTGGGCTTATCTGATATATATATTTAAATATTTATAAATATATATATATATATATATTTTTTTTAAATGGGGCAGTATCATTTCCTTGGGTAGGATTGTTGGTAGCTCAGACTAGATAGAGGGCAGAGAAAGAGACAATCAGGGAAGCCTTCCTGCAATAAATGAGGTGAAGTAGAAAAGACAAGTGGAATTAGCCAGGAAAAGGGTAGAGAGACTCTGGCAGGTGCATTTGCTAGAGGCAGGAGTACAGTTGGGAAGAGTGTCCTCCTTAACAGCAGAATCCTGTGTCCCTCAAACCTCAGAGTAAACAGTGGGGCCTAGTAAATGCTGTTAAGATCAAAACCTGAAATCAGGAGGGATTGTCCTTGGTTCCTCACCACTGTACAAATGCACTATATTTAAAAATCCTCTAAAATTAGGCATTTTTGTCCTTTTTGTATTTTTAACAATATAAACCTTGCTTTGCTGTGTTAGCCTTTCCTGAGCAACTGCTGGGTGGAAGGCATCTAACTAGCAGCATTGTCATCCACCTATCCCTCTTTTGCTTTGTAGTCATTGATGTCCCTGGATCTTCTTGCCACCGCAATGGAGAAAGTATTGTTATTGCTATTTGACAGATGATAATAATGCAATGTGGGGACTTCCTCTAGGCCACTTGGCTAGGAAGATGTCAGTGCCAGGATTTTAGTCCTAAATACTTATGGGTTCTACACAGACCAGATGCTGTGAAGGACAGGAAAGAGGACCATACACCCAAAGCCTAATCTTCTTTCTTGGGCAGTTGTTGGCAAAGGCATTTTGCTTCCTCAACTGTAAGATGGGCATGAACCTAAAAACATGGGGGTGAAATTCTGTAATGCCCCTAAGTGTTTAGTATGCTACCTGGCACATGGATGGGCTCAATTATCTGCAACTGTAATTAATGCTATTAAGGTACTCTGTGTCTCTTCCCAGGATAGGTAGAGAGCAGGGGAGGGGGCCGGGAGACCATGCTGACTCCCAGCTGTTTCTTGGCCACAGCTGCCTGGGAGGGGCTATTGGCTGTGCAGAGTCCGAGATTTCCTCCTGAATAAATTCAGGCCAGGCATTTTTGGCAGAAATATCTTTTGGCAGGCCTAGAATGTCAGTTTGTCCCAATAATAGTGATGTTAACTTTGATTATTTGATTAAGGTAGCATCTGCCAGTTTTCACTTCTGTTAAGTCATATTTTCTTCCCTAGTAATTAAAAAGTTATTTATGAAGAAATAGTTTCAGTCTATTTCTTGAATAAATTAATATATATGTAACAGTATTCTGTCTTTCATTAAACTTTCACCCGCTAGTTTTAACATCCATTGATGATTTTCTAACTCCTTTATTTCTTCCATATTTACTTTAAAAAAAGAAGAGTACAGGTGAAAATTACTAAATGTAGAATATAAATGTTTTCATATAGTGATTAAAAGGCCATGAAGGCTATGTTAAATAGTTCAATGAAAATATTTCAGAATGTATGTAAAGTCTGCACATTGTGCCCTATGATTGCACCAATGTACACAATTATAATTTAATAAAAATTAAAAAAAAAGATACATAGTCATCACCCTGGAAAATTCTCTCCTGTTATTTTCTCAGTCAATACTGCCACCTTTCAGAGGAAACCATTTATATATATGCACATATATATTTTTAACCAAAGGTTGGTTTTTCGTATTCTAAAGCTTCATATAAATGGAATAATACCAATAGCCTCTTTAATTTTTTAGCTTAGCATACTATGAGAATAATCTATGTTATTGTATCTCAGTAATCCATTCTTTTTTCTTTCTGAGTTGATTCTATTGAATGAATACACCTCAATTTGTTTATCCACTTTCTTACTGATTTGAGTTGAATGTGAATTCTATGAATAATGGTCATATGAACATTTCTGAACAAATCTTTTTGTAGACATATGCTTTACCTTCTCTTGGGTGAAAACCTTGGGGTAGGATTGTTAGATCACAAGGTAGGTGTAGCAGATTATATTTTCCAAATATGGACCCAAGAATTTCTTCAGTCCTGCGTGCTTTTCTTGAAACTTGCCTCTTTATTAAGAAATAGTCTGTGTTTTCACTACTTGGACCTGTGTGGCTACAAAACCAATAAACCCCATGTGACTTGAGAGGCCAAATCAGAAAACATGTATTGTCCCATTTGTATTTCTCTTGCTCAAGGATTAGAATCCTATATTTCATATTTATTTATATTTATTTTGAGACAGTCTCTCTCTGTCACCCTGGCTGGAGTGCAGTGATGTTGCCATAGCTCATTACAACTTCAAACTCTTGGGCTCCAGTGCTCCTTCTGCCCCATAGTTGGCTGGGACTACAGGTGCACATCACCATGCTCAGCTAAGTTTTTCTTTTCTTTTCTTTTTTGTAAAGACAGGGTTTCACTCTTGCTCAGGCTAGTCTTGAACTCCTGAGCTCAAGTGATCCTCCTGTTTGACCTCCCAGAGTGCTAGGATTATAGGTGTGAGTCACTGCACCAGGTCTATTTCCTACTTTTCCAAGCTTAAAAAGAAAAGGTTGTTTCTAGTTGTTTATAATGAGAAGAAAAGTCTGATACCAGTTATACTGTCATGAATGGAAATCTGAGTACGGTGTTTGTTTCTCTGCATAACAGTGCAGGTTTGGAGGGTGGCTTTGCTCAATGTGGTCATTTTAAGAACCCTTTTCCTTCCATCCTGCTGCTCTGCCAGCCCCCAGGACATTCTTTCCATTTGCATGGTGGAAGGTGGATACAGTCTTGTCTTACAGCCAGGTCTCAGCAAGACAAACTCACTGTCTTTTAAATTGAAGATGACCTAGAACTGCCACATAACTTCTGTTCACTTCAATCTATTGGCCTAAGTAAGCCACAAAGCCATACTTCACCGAGGGAGGCAGAGAACACACTCCCTTACTTTGAAGAAGAGAAGAACAGGGTTGGGTGGATAATAGATGTTTTTGCTATACTGTCCCATATCAAGTCTGTCAGAAAGATCTGATTATGTAATTTTGCATGCCTGTAAACTTTTAGTGGCTCCCCATTGCAAAATCTTTAGCTTGGCACACAAGACCCAACACAATCTGAGCAAAAACTATCCCCCTTTACAGACTCAGAACTTCCCTTACGCCTGTACACATCACTGCTTTGTATCTCAAGACTTTATGCTTTTCCCACCTCTGTTATTTGCACTAGGTATTCCCTCTGATTATAAGATACTTTCTCCTTATCTTTATCATCAAATTACTGCCCATTTCTCTAGACCCTTCTTGTCACCCAGGGAGTGTTTCCCCCCTATTCCTCTGCCTTTTTAATACACTTTGACTACTAAAGTTTTTGCTGGTAAATATTTAAGAGCCATCTATCTGGGAGAAAAAAGTAATGATTGGAGTCTATCAGTTCCCACTGTGTAAATTCTTCCATCTTGGCTGATTTCAAAGTACTAAGGTAATGCCATTGAATGCAGAGCTTGGAATAAGTCAGTAGGAGTCAACCCCCATCCACCACCAGCTTATATTTTTTATAGCGTCTGTTATATTGCATCACAACTATTGGTTTATACCTTTCCTTCCCTCACGAGACTTCACATTTTTAAGAATAAAGATTATGTTCTTATTATTTTTTCTTCCACATCTACAACATTAGCACATTATCTGATACACAGCAGGAATTAGTGTGTACGTGTTTGGGGAAAGATGGCTACAGGGTGCAGGGAGGAACATATGAAAGAGGTACATATGACCTCAGTGAATATTAATGGAATTTGCAGTGAGCAAGCACTAGCCACCCTGCAGGTTCCTCCCCAGGTAGAACCACACTCTTGTCCCTGCGTCTGTCTGTCCTTCTTACCCTAACATTGAGACAATGTAGTCTAGACGTGTAGGTTGTTTCTTCTTTATAACACTCTTTCCTTACCCAGCTGGCCTCTGGCCTCCTCCTGATCACAACATGTGGCCACAGTTCCATTCCTAGACTTCTTTGTAGTATTTGGATCTGTGCACCACTCTCTCCTGCCTCAGTCTCCTCTTTGTGTTTGACTCACAGTTTCCTGGTTCTCTGTTTTACTTACACTCTTTCTCAATCTTCTTCTGTGCCCTGCCCCATCTCTTTTGGTTGGCTCTTCCCAGTTCTATCTGTGAGCCTCTTCTCTCCTCACCCTTCTTGTTTTTGCTGAGTCTGAATCTGACCAGCACAGATCTAGGCACCTACTGGACAGCCACACTGGAGTGGCTCCAAATACATTCTAATTTAACATTTCTGAATCTGAACTGAAAATCCTTTTAGTCTCAAACCATTCTTGCTCCAGTATTTTCTTTCTTTCTAGATGGGAAATAATCCAGGAAACTGAGATTTTTTTTCCCCCTAGACTCCTTTCTCTTTAATTAATTAAAAAGTCCAATTAATTTTACTTTCTAAAACTATCGTTTGTTGTTTTGGCCTCTCTGTCTCCTTTCCCTTTACCATCCATCACCTGTACTGTGGTACTACTCCTGGCCACTGTCTGGGCTCACCTCACATCCCTCAAAGACATTCTCTGAAAAGCCACCATGGTGACCTGTCTAGAGTGTGCATCTAACTGCCTCATCAAAATCAAAGTCTGTGTCTCTCAGTGGTTGACATATACAATGGCCCTTCACAATCTGGGCCCTAATTTTCTCTCCTGTCTCTCTCCCTTCTCCTCATCCTCCTACCCCCAAAATCTATCACCTTCTATCTTTGCTTAGAATGACCTCCTATCATTATTCCAAAATCATCCTCCAAATCCCTTGGCAATTGTCCGCTCCTTTGACATCTTTAAGATCCCTACTCTGAAGATAGAATAAACAACTCTCAAATCAGTACCATTTCTTGCCTACTTACTTTTCTATTATAGTTCATGTTACCAGGTATGTGTTTGTCATTTTAATTGTTTATCCCATTTACTAGCTTGTGGCCTCCTCAAGGGTGGGGCTTCCCTTCTCTTTTCATCCTTACTTTTGCAGTGCCAGTCCACAGAGAGTGCTTACTTAACACTTTTTTGTGATTGTTGAAATAGCATTAAAACTGTAGTCAACTAAAACTAGAAATTCTAGCTTTATAAAATGAAAGTGACTGACTGGTAAAGAAGATCTGAAGGATGCTTATGAGCCTTTTATGTGTTTTTCTATTAGGTTTGAGTATCTCCTAATTCATTAATAATGAGGCAAAGGAAGAACACTGGCAGGTTTTTATCTTAAGTCATAATTAAAACAGAATTCTCCCCCAACCCCCAAATATTCTGTGTAAAGTACAAGTACAGTTTGAGTTTGTTTGTACAATCAATATTCAGGAAATGGCATGAGTCTTGACTTTGTCCATGAAAATGGACCCATGCTGCTGCTTGTCCAGGGGAGTCTGTTCACCACTCTAATGTATTTTCCTGATAAAGAGTCAATTCATGTTTAGGTAGAAAAGACTGTATCTCCACATCTCAGTATGTGCAAAACCAACCTCGTCATCTTCCCTCTGTAGCCAGTGCCACCTCCTGTATTGCCTATTTTTGATAATGGTATCACCACCCTCCTCCTCCTCACCACCCAGGCTCCAAATCTCCCGTTATCTTTGCTTTCTCTTCTCCCTCCCCTACAACAACCCGGCTGTCTGTCATCAACGCTGCCTTCCTGTTTTCTCTCTCCTCTGTCCCCTCCTCTGTTCCCAATGCTGCTGCCCTAATTCAGGTGCTTATTACTTCTTGTTTGGACTGCGGCAATAACCTCCCAAATGGTCTGCCTGCCTCCCTCAAGTCAGTTTCACCTATCGGGTTAATCTGCGTGAAGCACAGCTTTCATCCCTCCTAACCCTGCTAAAAATGTTTCAATGGTCACTCTATTCCCTGCTGAATAAAGTCCTCATTCATTCAAGGTGTGGCCTTCACAACATTATTTCTCATTACTCTTTTCCTGTTCCCTATGCTTCAGCTAAATCAAACTACTTTTTCTTTATCACTCACTCATTGGCCGACCAGGTATTTATTGAACTGCTGGGCAAGGCATTGAAAATGCTGAAATGAAAGGTGGCAGGTCTAAGCTCTGGCCACTGACAGATCTGTATACCTCCCCACCCCCACCTCTCTATCCCCATTGGCTGCTCATCTCACCAGCCTCACCTGCCCCAGTTCCACTGGTGTATTCAGGGCTCCTTTCCCCTCAATTCAAATATCACCTTTTTTCTGAAGCTGCCTTCAGTCCTGCCTCTTTCTCTCTCCTAGGTGGGAGAAATCGATTCCTCCTCTCACGGGTTGCAGTTCTTCACCTGCATTTTCTAAGGCTGAGCCTCATTTGTATTGCAAACTCTATGTTCCTGGGATAAAGGTCTGTGTCCATTTCATCCCCACCTCTAAAATAACATTCAATACTATGCTGTGCAAATATTAATTACTTAAATTTAGTCGAGCGAACACATCTCCCAGAGATACCATGTAAATGAGGCCTCCCCAAAGATTAGATTTTACAAGAAATAAACAATTCTTTTTTCTGTTCTTTGCTCCTAATTGCCAAACAGGCATTGGCTGGTCTTTTCACTGCCATGCTCTTTTTGTCCCAAATATGATGATTGATGCCACTTGTATGGGAGAAGTCAAAGCAGAGGGCCAGCTTGGTTCCTTAGGAAGCTTCCTGACTGCACTGCTGGGGCTGTGTCAGGGCCACTGTGGTGGTTTGGTTCCTTGGTGACCTAGACTATGTAGGATTTATTCTGCTCACTTCTAGAAGCATAGTGGGCTCAGTCATCTGAAGTGCTTTGCTCCCATGTTGCAATGGCAAACACAAGGCTGGGAGCCAGGAGATGGATGCCCAGCAAAGCTGGGCTGGATGTTCCCGCCTCAAGTGCAAGGGCAAAGGGCCACTGGGTGAGTGACCAAAAGAATTATGTCTTATGATATTCTAGTTTTCATGGCATAATAGCAAACATGTTGGAATCATCCAGTGTAGCAAACGTGTTGGAATCATTCAGTGAACATTGCTGCATTTTATAATGCAGAGCCAGAGGCTGTGATTGCTTCAGGAAAAAGCTATGGTGCCAGTAAGAATCATACTCTGGGGGCCAATCTGTGTAACGAGGAGCTGGAGGTGAGTGTAGGCTAAGCCCAGGGCTTCCAAGGAGTAAGGAAAGTTCATTGACTTCGTAGCTCTCCATGGTGGAAAGCTCAGTTCATGTCCCTTGGCATTGATGGACCCTCCTTGATCTGGCCCCACCCATTTTCTGGTCTCAGCATCCTCCACATCTGGTGCATCCTCTGTTCCCCCTCAACAAGGTAACTGGTGGTTACTCACACATACCACTCATTCTTTCCCCTAGGTCTCCGCCTAGGCTCAGTGTCCCTCGTACTGCTTGTCCCATTCATTCTTGGTCCATGGGGTGGATCCTCTGCCTTCAAAGCCCTACCCAAATGCTGTGTCCACTCGGGATCCTTCCTTGCATGCCTCACTCAAAATGCACCATGCCTCTCTCCAGAACTTATTTTACTCTGCTCTCTCTCTTATCAGGTAGGTCATTGTTGGTTATGTCTGTCTCTATCAGTGGATCATAAGATCCTTCCCAATAGACATACTTATTCAGATAGGCGGCTCAAACACATAGCACAGCTCCTAGCACACAGCAGCCCTTAGAAATCTAATAGATATTTGTGTAATGGATATCCAAATGAAATATCATAGTGTTCAATGAAATTACTGTGATGCACTTTCTACTTCTTGGGACAGTGAGGCAAACATGAATGTGGGGGCCCCCCAAAGCATCTTGCTCTGTCCTGGTCCCCAGGAAGTTTTCCTGCAGGCAGCTCCCTTGTACACACCTGGTTAGGCCCTTCTCCCAACCTCAGGAGCAGGAGGCGGTCCCTAGGCCTGGCGCTCAGTTTTATGAGTTTTCTCTGTCTCTTTACCCCCTTATCTCATTCCTCCTCTGTCAGTTTGGGGATCACCTGTCCACTAATCTCTTCGGACTTGGTCGTTAGCATGTTCATGAAGTATAGCCTTGCACTAAGAGGCAGCGAGGGTAGGTGTCTACCCCCAGGGAGGCATGATCAGTGACAAAGCAGACACTGTGCGTCATCTTCTGTGTGCCTACCAACTACCCCCTTTGACTCCCACATTTTTCAAAGTGCTCAGAGCTCTGGTGTCTCTCTGGGGTGAGGATATGGCACTGTGCTCTTAGCATCCTGTGGTCTCATTGCACTTACCTCAGTCCCAGCAAAACCATACATTTCTTGAAGAAAAGAATTGTGTCTTATGATATTCTAGTTTTCATGGCACAATAGCAAACATGTTGGAATCATACAGTGAACATCGTTGCATTTTATAAATCAAGCCTCCAATCTGGGCATCAGCATGAGTCATGGGCACCAAAGTGAAACCACTGTAGTCTGTGATTAAAATATCTCTTCTGCAATATTATAATAACAAATATTAATAACTGGAAATAACTTACTGGCCAACAATGAGGAGAAAGATTCAGTCGATGATGGTGTATTGCCGTGGTGGAATATTACACAGTTATTAAAATGGTAATTATAATGTCTACAGAACACTGTGGAAAATATTTATGATGGACTTCTAACTGGAGGCAGACAAAAGTCTGAAACTATAATTGTAGTCATCACTCAGCACTACAACACACCCAGGAAGGTGATAGGTAGAAATGAACTTGGTATTAGTGCTGTAAGAGTTTGATTTTGTTTAAGGTTTTAATGTCTTCAAGGTTGTGACCTTATCTTTTGAATAAAAAAATTAGACGTACATATAGAAATATATAAGTCGTTCTTGCTTGCGGTGTTAGGGGCTTTAGTAATGAGAAATCTATCTGGCAAAAGAATGGTACTGCAACAAGGTGACTTTAATCCAGGCAGATGTATTCTGCAGCTCATAGCCTTTCCAAATGAATTTTGACAATGGAGGTGATGATACTGACAATCCAAAGATAATTTTTCTTTTACTGTTCTACTGAAATCTACACATCAGTATGGAGACGGAAAATAATTAGGGGCCCTCTGAAAAATAAGCCAACTCCAGTAAGGTTGGGCATTTCAGGGAAGGGCACCAATCAGCCTGTGGATGGCTGAATTCTGACTCTGTGTAGGACATGAGTAGTGAAGACAGTGGACAGGAACACAGAAAGGCTGCCGTTGCCAGTCTGGTATTAGAGATCCATAACATTTTAGGAAAGCCACTAGCCTAAATAGGTAATTTCCTTCATCTTACGGGGTGGCAGCCTTGAACTCAGCATTGGGCCATCCTTGATTTCTGCCAGAGCCAGTTCACAGGGATCGTGGGAGGATATAATGAAATAATGTATGGTGGAGGTTGTGGAAAAGCTGTGCTAGATAAATACGAGTTATTAGCGTGGAACATGGAAGCATAGCTGGTCTGGACAGTTCCACAATGCTAACAGCTGATTCAGATACAACCCAAATTGAGACAATCAACTACTAACAAAGCAGGGGAGGAACAAAGCCCTGATTGAAATGGGCTGCAGCTGATTTCTCCAGGCCTCCCAGCTGGACTCATTCCGGTTTTCACAGAAAACCGTTTTGTACCTCTATCAGGGCTCATCACCCTGCCTGGGACATGCGTTCTTTGCCTACGCACCTGCCTCCTCTGCTAAGCAATCACTTCGTCCTCAAGATCTGCTGGTGTTTGTTACATCTGAAGGCCTTGTGTGTGTGTGCTGGTGAGACAGAGGAAAGGAGAGGAAAAAAATTTTCAATCTTAATGAGTAATTTCTGACCTAACACAGAGGATTGTCAGTATCCCCTCTCCAAGCTAGCTACATAACACTTTCTTGAAAGATATGGAATATATATTTATTTGCAGTTTTTAGCTGGGGCTGGGTTTTGAACCCACCACCTCTGACATATGGGGCCTGCACCCTACTCCTTTGAGCCACAGGCACCGCCCAATATGGAATATTTTTATACAAATACAATCTTAAATGGATGTGGACTTTATCTGGGCAGAAATAAGGATGAGTGAGTTTAAAACCTCATTGAGGGAATAGGGAAAGGATAGATAGGGATAGGCAGTCAGTAAAAAAGAAAATATTTGAAATTGAAAAACAACCTGAAAGGCAATGCAGTCCAGGCTGATGCAGAACCCTGTTTGTTGATGAGGCAGCTTCCTTCCCCACCCCATACTACTGAGCAGTGCTGCCCTAGGGGGTAAAGGGTGCCACACTCAGCCCTCTCAGTTCCCCCTTGCCTGAGACAAAGGGTTTAGAAATATTAGTCACAGCTAATGAGCTTTGATTTAATGAATCAATAACTATTTCAGTCCCGTCTTTATTGCTGAATCACTTATTGGGATTATGGTCGTTTATAAACTTGACATCTTCTCTATGAACCCACAGTTACATTGTGTAGGGGCAGAACAGATGCCATCAATGGTATCAGATCAGGAGCTCTGTTAGTGGCTTCTCAGTTCAGCCACAGATATGCTGCTGTTTAAGTAGGCATAGAGGTTGATAGCCTGTTAGAGATGTTAGGTTATTTTTTAAGGAATTTCAAGTGAGGACATTACTAAGACTATGAACAGAACCCATTACCTGAAGGCTTGATATGTCCGGATAGTGTCAAGATGTGTCTCAGTAAATTATGGAGGGTCAGGGAGTTGATGAGTTGCAGACTGAAGATTCAATTCCTAGGGATGGAACAATGTACTCAATAGGAAACATTCACAATGAATAATTATTTATCTAATAGACAGGTATTGACTTAGCATCTGCTATAGATAAGTCTTGAGCGAGGCATTGGGAGGGATATGAAGTCTTACACCCTGGTACCAGTGTTCACTGAGCTTCAGGGTCATGTGACGCTAAGTCTTACCATCGTCACCACTAAAAAAATTTGTGAAGCATCTGTTTACATGTGGCGTCTGTGACACTTCTCAGAAGTGGCACCTGGGTCACAGCTTGGACATGCTGAAAGAATAAGTGGTGCCTGAATGAAGATGAGATTGTGACAAACTCTACTCTTAGCTTTGAGCAGACCGCAGATGCCCGTCTCCTGGGAGCTGTCAATCCAGGACAGCACACAGCGCTTGCAGAATGGGAAATGAGCGTGGTTTACATAATGTTTTAGGAGGAGTTGATGGTCGAGGTGTCAATCTCCCTTTCTGAGGGCCCATCTGTGCTTGCTTCTCTCTTCCTGATCTAAGGTCCTACCAAACTGTCACAAAAGGCACCCTATCACATAAAGCAGTGTCACACCTTTGTGAAACTAGAGGGGATGTTGAGGGCTCCAAGTGGCATTGTTAATCTAACTGTAACCTCTTGAAACATAAAAATGGCAAATCCACAACCAGAGAGGTAAAGTGAGCCCAAATACACTGGGAATTCTTATATAAACAAATTTCATGCACATGTATACACTACGCAGATGCATTTATAAATCAGAGCCAAGGAGACAAATCCTTTTCAAGCATGCAAAGCCTGTTCTTTTCATCCTATGCCTTAGTTTATTTTCTTTCTACATCCTGAAATGCCCCCTCTCTGATCTGCAAATACTAATTGCTAAAGGTTGAACTATATGCCCCAAAGATGATGATATCCCCTAACCCCCACTATCGTGAATATGACCTTATTTAGAAATGGGAAGTCTTTGCAAATGATCACAGTACGATGAGGTTATTAGAGTGGACTCTAACAGAATACGAATGGTATTCCCTTTTTTAAATTTGGACACAGAGACAGCCATGTGCAGAAGGAAGATGGTGTGAAGATATAGGGAGAATACTGTCTACAAGCCGAGGGATCCTCAAGGCCGCCAGAAGCTGGGAGAGTGGCCTGGAACAGATTCTCTTACAGCCCTCAGAGGGAACCAACCCTCCTCAAACCTTGATTTTTCACTTCTAATAACCAGAACTGTGAGACAATACATTTCAGTTGCTCTAAGGCACCTACTAAGTGGTATTTTGTCATGGCAGCCCCAGAACACGAATACATGAATCAAATCCCAACATTAAGCTACTTCCCACAGAACATCATCTCTGAGCTTTAAAAAATGTCAAACCACAAGTATTTCTCAACTGACTCACTGTCGGACTCTTACTTGATGAATGGCACCATATGAGACCCTGGGATGATGCAAACGTGACATGATCTCACTGTCAAGACTCTTCTCTGTGAGCCATAAGGCAGGATGACATAGTCACCAGATTCAAAGTGGTAAGTAACAAGAAGGGATCTACCATAGGGAGGGCTTTGCGAACTGGTTGGCAGGTTTGAAAAGTGGCTCAGGTAGAGGTTATCTCCTTGATAGCACAGGGGACCCCCACCAATGTTGGCTGTGCCTGTTTGCTACCAGGTTTCAATGGCCTTAGAGATCAGGGCAAGTGTTCCGTGTGAGATCCTGGGATGCTGTGGACAGGCAGGATGATGTGTCTGAAAGAATGAATCCTAGGCAGGTTGTGTTTTACTTCTAGAGACTTCTCTGGTGCTTATGTAGTCTTGTGAGAAAGCTGAGTATCATATAGAGCAGCAGTTCTCAACCTGTGGGTCATGACCCACAGGAACTGTATTAAAGGGTCGCACCATTAGGAAGGCTGAGAACCACTGATATATAGAGTGTGGATGCTACATAGAATGTTCTTCTCTTACTTTTCTTACTGCAGTAAAATTCCCCCATCACAGTAGGGGCAGATGGAGGAGAGTGACGTAGGATACGGCTGTTCTTCAACCTGTAACTATTTCAGTCCTGTCTTTATTGCTGAGTCACTATAACTATGGCTGAATCCTGGTGATGTTTATTATGAGGGCTTTGGGGATGCTGAAGAATCTTCTAGTACCTTCACATTGCCTGTCTCTTGTCCTCTAAACACTCAATTTTGATATTCTCTTATATGGCCAATTGATACCCAAACATTTTAACGTTCTGTTTTATTTCCTCTCCCTTGTTTTGGTAACTCACCTGACAGATGTACTTGTACTTTTTCCTACACTTCCTTCATTTTCCCTGTTTGTTTCTTCAGTCATTCATTCCAGAATTTTTTCAGTATACATCCCAGACTTTTGCTAGTATCTGGTTGGAGCTGGGAGAACAGTGCAGAAAATGTGCTCAGGAATGAAGCTGAGCTGGCTCTCATCCTCAGTAACTCAGAATGCTGTAAGACTTGTATACCTGGAATGCAAGGTAGAATGAGACACACATCACAAGATGACCTGTAACATATCTCATGCAGGGAAATTGTGAAAAACAGAGACAACAGTACTCCCAGTTGACTGGTGGGCAGGGGAGAAAGAGTTGCCAGACTTTCACTATAGTACTTTCAGTCTACCACAAAACAGGTCCTTGCCCTGACCTCCAATGCTAATGACTCAGGAAGAACAGGGGCAGAATACTAGTTTTGTTCCCTGTGACTGTCATTGTCATGAAGAAGTGTCCCGGATGGCCCTCCCAACCTTCTCCATGACACCTCCTGATAATCTTAGGTAAAGAGAATAGCTCCATCTTAACTTCTGCTTAAACCTACAGCATGCCTTGTATTTTAGTTATATATTGATCTCAACCATAGACACAAGTACCTTGACGTTAGACAATATGTCCAATTCATGTTTTTATTCCAAAGGCTGGCATATTCCAATGTGTTCAATAAGATTCAGTAAAAAAGTCAACAGATACTTATTGATTGAGTGCTTATTAAGTGCTGGGCTCTATTTTGGACAGAAAAGTGTCAATTGTTGGAGTAACACCAGCTCTTAGTTCTGGTCCCCAATTGCTCTTCACCCTCCTGCTCCTTCCCATGACTTACTGACCACAAGATGCTCTCTGATGTTTTTGGGGAGGCGCATCAACTTACAGGTCTTTTGTGCTGATGCCTCATATCTGTGATCAGGACAACTTGCTGGGTCCTGTCTTGCCTGAATGAATCCTTGGCTTCCAACTGCTCATCTAAGATCTGGGGGTCCTTGCTCTGGTAAAGCTTTTCTGACTTTTCTCTCATATATCCCCTGAATCTGGCTCCATCATGCCAAGGCACTGTTGTCACCAACTCTACCCTGGATCTCCTGTCTTTATGACACATATGGGTTCTCAGGCAAAAAGAAAGGACAAAATTCTCAATATCTATACTAATATAAGTGGACCTGACTATTGAAACAATGAGAATTATGTATTATCAGACTGAGAAAAAGACCATTCAGTAAGAATAATATAAGTTGGTGAAGGAGAGTGAAGTTAAACGGTCTAAGATCTTTATACCATCTGTAATAAACATAAAGATATTGAGTAGGTTTAAAATTTTAAAAATCATGTTTAATATTTAGGGTAAATACTTAAAGAATAGAAATAGTATGTAATTCTCTAATAGAAGGAAAACAAAAATAAAGAGAGACAAATCCATAAGACGTCAATAAAAAAGAGACAGGAAAGGGCAGCGCCTCTGCCTCAAAGGAGTAGGGTACTGGCCCTATATACTGGAGGTGGCGGGTTCAAACCCAGCCCTGGCCAAAAACTGTTAAAAAAAAAAAAAGGCAGGAAAAATATAAGCACAAAATAAGATTTTTAACCCCTAAATATTAGAAGTTACAAAATGTAAATTGTTAATGTCTCCAGAAAAAAAGAAGAGATTTTCAAGCTATATTAAATATGTATTCACATACCCCAGCATCCAAAAATATACAAATAACATATAGGAGTATCATCTATTGTGTATATATACTTATATATTCTTATATATGCTTGTAAATTCACATTGCTATATATATTGTTTTCAAGAGGCATGTATAAAATTTAAGGATATAAAAAGGTGAAAGATAAAAGGATGGAAAAATACAGCAGGCAAATATTAACACGTATCTTAGGAGGCTGTATTAATCCTCCTAACAAAATAAACTCTCCACATTATTAGAAATAGTATAAATTTACAATGACAAATAGTTTTATAAAAATAATACAATTTGATATGTAAGAAACTAAACTATTACTTTGGAATATATAAAGTAAAAATTGACAGAATTATGAGAGAAAAAATAAGAATGGAGGATTTTAATCTACCTCACTTTCACAGATGCATCTTGCAGAAAAAAAAACTCATAATGTCATAAATTTAAACCAGATTAAAAATTTGACCTAATGGATGGATATAGAACATCGCATCAAACAATTACAGAAAATATATTTTGTTCAGGCACATAAATAATATAAGAATCCATCATTTCTGGACTTTGAGTTAATATCAACAAATTTTAAAATCATATCAAGCATGATCTCCAGCAGAAAGGCAATTAAGCACAAAATAGAAAATCACATAGAATATTCTTACCTAATTGGAAATTTGGAGATACATTCTTAATACTCAAATAAGTGTGAACTTAATTAGTGTTAATTAAGACATTTTTTGAATTAGTACCAAAAATACTCCTGTACATTTGAGAGACGCAGCCACAAAGGGCTAGAGCTGGTTCATACCACTTATAAAAGCTGATGGTTAATTACCCAGGACATTTTCTAACTGGTTGTTAAATTACTGGTAGCTTGCAATTGGTCATGGTGGAGTATTTACAACACAGATATATGGATCTGGCATGATATTTGTTTTTTCTTTCCTTTTTTATTTTTTTTTCAACCTGGTTACCACAAAACCGTGGGATGCAATTAGAACATCATACTGAGGGAAATTTATAGCCACAAAAGAAAGCATGAGTTAGAAAAAAAGAAAGGCTGGAAATTTCAACTTCAGGAATTAAGAAAAATAAATATTAATCCCAAGGATGTAGAAGAAAAAAAGAAAGGCTGGAAGTTTCAACTTTGGGAATTAAGAAAAATAGATATAAATCCCAAGAATGTAGACAAAGAATTAAGATAAATTAATAAAATAGAAAATATTATACCAAACAGAAATAAAGAGATTAAACAAAACTAGACGTTGTTTCTTCAAAAACCTGAATAAATTGACAAACCTTTGGTGAACTTGATCAAGAAAATAAATATACAAGTAATATTAGGAATGGAAAAGTAAAGATATTACAGATACTACACACATTAAAAAGATAGTAGGATATATGAAAAATGCAATGCCTGCATGTTTGAAAATAAATAGGAAATGTGTACATTCCTAGGAAAATGTAACTTAGCAAAGCCCTTTCCATGAAGAAATAATCCTGAATTTCTCTTTATTAAAAACAAAAAAAACAAAACAATAACAACAACAAAAAACAACCAAACTTCTCTAGGCTCAAATGGTTTTACCAGAAAGTTCTATAAACATTCAAGGGAGAAATTTTCAATCTATACACATTCCTTCAGACAATAGAATAAAAGGGCACACTGTCCATTATTCTTTATGAGGCTACCAGAAATTTTAATTCTAACATTCAACACAGGGGAAATGAGAAAGCAAAATTAGAGCTTACTCTCATTCATGAATGTAAATGCAGAACATAAACTACAATTAGTAAACTGAAATCAGCAATACATAAAAGAACACATCATGAGTAATTTGAGTTTTTCTTAGGAATGCAGGGTTAGTGGAACTTTGGAAGAGCATTCATATAATTCATCACATTAATAACAACAAAAAAGGAAATGATGTCATTATCACGGAGATGCAGGGAAAGTATCTATCTGATAAAACTAAAATTGTTCATGATAAAATTCTTACCAAAACAGGAATAGAATAAAATATACTTAGTATGACAAAGGATATCTACTATAATTTTATTGCAAATATCACTTTTGATATTGAAACGTTGAGAATTCTTCTTTTGAAATTTGAAACAAGAATTCCTGCAATTGCTACATCTGTTCAACTTTGTCCTGGAATCCTTCCTACATAAATACAACGATGAAAAGAAATAAAAGATATAAAAATTGAAAGTGGAGAAAAATAACTGCCATCTTCACAGATGATCTAATTAGGTGTAGAAGATCCAAAGGAATTCATAAATTATGCAAGAATTTGACAAGGTTGTAGTATTCACATTTAATACTTGAACAATAAATTTAATTCATATAATCAAGCATCAAATTGAAAATGAAGTAACAGAGCTACCATTTACAATAGCATCAAACAAAATGATATCCTTAGGAATAAAGCTAACAAGATATCTTTGTCTATGGCCTCTGCCAAGAAAATTAAAAGTGTTATTGAGAAACATTAAAGAAGAAAATAAAATAAGTGAATTTTATGCCAAGTTTATGAATCAGAATAGCTGATTTTGTACAGATGCCATGTTTTGCTTTGCAACTCCCCACCCCCAAAAAACCTCTCATGAATTTGTATGTTTAACTCAATAGGCTGATTTTAAAAGTTATATGAATATGGAAAGGGCTAAGAATATCCAAGCAACTCTTGAAGTAGAATTCACTGGCTCTATCAAGATAAGTGGGAAAAACAAGAGTTTTTCAACAAATTACTGGGACTATTAAGTATCTACAAGGAAAAAATAAAGTTGGATCATTACTGTATACCATACTAAAAAGTCCATTCCAATAGATTAGACTACATATTAGTATATGTAGAAGGAAAATCAATAAGAAAAGATACGACAGCGTAAAGAAGGTACAAATATAAACCACAGAGTGGGAGAAAACATTTGTAACAAGTATAACAGAACGGTATCAAAAATGTTTAAAGAATTCTTCCAAATCTCTAAGAAAAAGACAACCCAATGGGGAAAATAGGTAAAGGGCTTAAACAGATACATATAAGATTAATAATCAGTAAATCAAATACATTCATAATGGGATTTCTTACATACTGATGCCATGGGCAAAATTTAGGAAGGTCTGGCAAACATGTAATAAATAATGTCTAAAGATGCACACTCAGAAACAAAATCTCTGGGTAAATACTTCAGCAAATTTTGTGCATATATGCACCAAGTCACATAGAATGTTCACGGCAGCAATGTTTGTATAATAACCTTATTTTTGATACAACCTAGATGCCTACAACAGAATAGATGAATTACATGGTAGTACATCTATACAATGAAATATTACATGGCAATAATGATGATCTGACTCTATAGCAGCCACAAGTCACAAATGCAAGGTCGTGTGAAAGAAATGAGACTCAGAATAAAGAGTGACTCCATTAACGTAAACTTCAAAAGTGGGAGACAAAACTTTATTTTTTTTCAATGTCCTAAGTTTTTTTTATTGATTTTTTTTACTGTTTCAAGTACTTTGAGAGTACAAAGAATTAGATTATAATGTTTGCATTTGTTCAGTAGAGTCCCTCTTGTAATTATGCCCTGCCCCCAAGAGGTGTGCCATACACCCTAATATTGTGCCCATTGAGTGGGAGAACACCCATCCCCATCCCTTCTCCCCTCTACCCACTCCCTCACCCACCCACCCCCACTTGAATTGATAGGAGTTTTTCCTCTAATGTGGGCTTGTATTAGATTGTCTACTGGTTTCATATTAGTATTGAGTACATTGAATTCTTGCTCCTCCATTCTTTACTGCACAGACTGTTTCAACTCCATCCAGGTTAATGCAAAAGATGTAAAGTCTCCTCCATCTTTTTAAATGGCTCAATAGTATTCCGTAATATACATATACATAGTGTAGTAATCCATTCCTGGGTTGATGGGCATTTAGGTGACTTGGTGATTGTAAATTGAGCTGTGATAAACAATCTAGTGTAAATGTCCTTATGATAACATGATTTTTTTCTCTAGGGACAGATGCCCAGTAATGGGATTGCAGGATCAAATAAGATGTCTAATTTGAATGTTTTGAGGATTCTCCATACTTCCTCCCAAAAAGGTTGTATTATTTTACAGTTCCAGAGACAAAACTTTAGAATAGCATACATGAGTAGAATGCAAAGGAATGCTGGTGACAAAGGTCGGCATTGCAGTGACCTTTATGAGGAACGGGCAGACAATTACCATCATCTTTGGTAATGAGGAAGGGACACACAGGATCATCTGCGGTGAAGATTCTTTTCTTGGTCAGGCAGGTGGACATGACTGTGTTCTCTGTATCTGATTTATTTGTTGGACTGCGTTTATGTTTTATATACATTTTGTATGTATGCCCAAGCAACAGACCTTTTTGTTAAAGTAAGGTGGAGAGAGAAGATTGAATTGTCATTATTTGATGGCAGTTTCATTTGCTGATGGCTGTGGAAGATACTTGATCCACAGAAGTCACTGAATAGCTTGGAGAAACTTCCTGCTAATAAACAAATAGAAAATACCCCAGAAGAGTTCACATGAGAGTTGATGATACTGAGTTTGAGTAAGACTTTTGGAGAGACGGTCTTGACAAGGACTTTTCTGTTCATCATTCCAGATTCTTTTGCAATAATCTCAACATTGTACAGTTACTTTTAACATCAACTGAGCATGATCAATGGGCCAGCTACTGGCCAAGATGATTGGGATGTAGAGTCTGTTAAGACTTAGGCCTTCAAAGAGTTAACTGCCCATAGAGGAAATTAAGGAGGAAATCAATGATCACAGGAGGCTGAAGACTAGTGTAAGGTGGGGGGCATCTTCATGAAAGAGAGGACACCTGAGCTCTGTTTCAGAGGATACTTGCAAGGCAGAGGCACAGTAGTGAAGGATAGTCTAGGACAAGGGAACAGCCTGAGCAAAAGCCAGGAATAGGGGCGCATTCTAGAACCAACAAACAGGCCTGAATATCTGCAGTGCCCTTTCCCATGCAAGGTTGAGCCTTTATTCATCCTTTATTGACGGGTTGTTGTATGAACACCAGGCATCCTGGCTTGCTGCTGTTATGGGTTAACTAAATAGAATCCAGAAGGCCTTTTAGCTTTGAGAACTCCTGAAAGTATTCCTGGAAAGGCCCTCCTGAAGGTGCGCATGTCCGTATTAGTACCAACACGCTTTTCCTGAGTGCCCTCCCCCGGCCAGGCAGGTGCTGGGCTGGCAAATACAGAAGGCGGGATGTAAGGAAGTCAGATAAAAGGTAATTTTTGTTCAGCCCACAAAATATGAAGGTGACAATGCTTTACATTCACATGGCATTTGGCCAGTTTTACACCTTTCATAACTATTATCTCATTTGGTTCAAAGAGAAAGAGGAGCCCTGCGGGGGAGCACCGCCTAGGATAGACACCACGTGACACACAGCACCACAGGGCATCTCTGTCATGTGCTGTGGACCCTGGTTCAGGATTTATTAGAGGATGATGGAGGAAGATGGGATACTCTGATCTTCTTGGCACATTACTATGTGGACTGGAATAAAGTGGTTCAGCCTCTGGGGGCCTGGATTTTTTTCCCCTCTGGTAGGATTGCTTTGATAGCCTTAGCAGAAGGGTTTACATGAGGGCCTGTTCAGTAGAGTTGTTACCAATGTTTACATGAGGGCCTGTTCAGTAGAGTTGTTACCAATAGAGCAACAGTAATAATAATAATCCTGTAAATGTAATCCAGGCTAAACAGCATGAAAAAAGGCCACACGAGATGCTCTTCTGGGTTCATCTGGAAACAGGATGAATAGAGCTATGCAATTTCTTCTTGCAATATCTCACAGTATCCTGAAAA
Source organism: Arctocebus calabarensis (assembly GCA_963573935.1). Taxonomy (NCBI): domain Eukaryota; kingdom Metazoa; phylum Chordata; class Mammalia; order Primates; family Lorisidae; genus Arctocebus; species Arctocebus calabarensis. The sequence continues at coordinate 39,064 of CAUYON010114539.1, read as the reverse complement.
TAGCACCGAATTTCAAGTAAAAACAGCATTGGTTCAACTGCTACTTAGCTGTGTGACCTTAGCTAAGCTATTGAACCTCTCTGAGACTCAATTTTCTCACTTGTGAAATGAAGCTGATGACCTCCACCTGCCTCGGCAATTATGGGATGAAAATGAGATGAATGTCGGTGGTGGGGATTTCCAATGGAGAAGCTTTTCTCTGGTAGAGGCAGTTGTTATTTTGTTAAAACCTGGTCCTTTACAAAAGGACCTGCTTGGTAAGTGTATTGTCAGGCAGAGAGTGTATTTTTCTTGTTTTGTCTTCTGCTAGGTAGCTCCCTGATTTGTCTACCAAATAGAAAATGGCCACATTGTTTTTTGTTGTTGCTTGACCCAGAGGTTCTCAGCCTAATAATCTGTTTACTGAATTATTTCACAGTCTCTCAAAAGCCTTTCAAAAGAGTGTTCTTAAAAATTAGCTATGAAAAAAGCCAACAGAGTAATAGAGGCACAATTGCTCACTTTTCTAGGCTCAGCTATTGAATCATATACATACAGGTAGAGAGAACAAACTAAAAAAATAATAAAACAGATTAGCTTTGGAAAAGAAACAGGACTTATCTGTAAATTTGCTCATCCGCGCTAGGCCTTGGTGGTTAATTTTATCCCCTGGAAAGTCACGCATGGAAGGGATGGTGCCTGGGAAAAGCTTTTATTATCCTCAACAGTGGTTCAGAAGTCCTCTGGCTTCAGTCTGGTGCTGTTGTTGTAAGACCCGCAGTAACAGGGGTACTGTGCCTTGAAACCAGGAGGTTCTGACTTAGAATTCTAGATCTAGATTTCCCTGTCTTTTCTTTTGTAATGTTACAGTCCCACTGAGGGTTGGTTCTAAAGGACATTTGATTAACATGTTATTTTTAGCAAATATGTAATTTCCTACATTAAAATTCAAAAACCCAAGAGGGCAGCTTAGGCTTATAACTGTGTGTTGCCGTTGGCCACCGGTGTCCAACAAAATCTGAACAAGGAAAGGGGGGAAAGAATCCAGCCCATAAAATGTGTTCTAGTCTAGAGAAAATGATGTCAAAGTCATGGCCTCCAAATATACTGCATTCCCTGGTCTTTGTAGGGGTTAGGAACCCTCTAGTGGGAACTCATCGCGTAAGTGACATGTCCTTTTACAGACTAGGGAAGTGCTCTGGAGATGGGCTGCAGCCCAGAAGTCAGGCAACAGGCAGGCTGTAGGGAAGGAGGAGGAGCTGAGTTTCCTGCCTTGCTCAGTTTAGGCCTAAATTTGCTATAATATGATTCACTGTGCTGCCTCGGACCCTGAATATAGTTGCAGCTCTGAGTCAGCCTCCGGCCCCATCTTCATGGCTTCAGACACTGTGCTAGATGTGGGCACCAGAGTCTCAGTTCGACTCACCGTCCCTGGTGTCAGAAGGAGGTCCTCCTTAGGCCTCACCGCTTGCCACACTAGCAGCATGATTCCGAAGAGACACTACCCCTGCCCTTTGGCAGAAAACCAAAAGTTCTCTGTTGCCAATTATGTCTGAGTAATGGAGAGTTCTTTTTGGTTAATTTAGATTAATAGAGTTTTAGATTCATCAGTTAATATGGGGTCTATTATATAAAGTAGTTCTGTATTTCCAGTTTTGAAGGGATTGAAATTGATTTGCTCTTTGCTTACTGTGTTTCTGGTGCATAGGTCCATAACCTTAAGATGTTTAGAACATGGGAAATAATTAGAGGAGCCTGGACCAACAGGAAAGCTTGGATGTAGGAAAGACAGCCATGAAGGAAGGAGTCATGGTCAGAGCTGATTTTTCTGGAGGAGGTGAGGTGTCCAGGCCTTGGGAGGCCAGCGGCATTTACCTAAGCGTGAGGGATTACAAATAAGAATGGCAGGGAGGGGAGGATGTGAGCATAGTTCATACTAAAGCAACAGAGGAAATAAATTAACCTTGAGCAGATCAGAAAACTCACGAGGCTGTTGCAAAATGTCAGGCCCTTCTAGGTTGGGGTGGGTGATGTGAGCCAGCTGGTCACTGAGCCTCTGGGAGAAGAGTCTGTCCACAGCCTTCATTTCAGTTACTGCATCTCCCTGTGGAGACACAAGAACTAATGTATTTTTAAGTAAAAAAAAAAAAAAAAGGTAAGAAAGAAATGTAATGAAAAGACCAGTGCTTTTTGGTTGGGGTGGTGAAAGCCCCAGGCAGGAGCACCAGCCTCTCCTCCACACAGCTATCCCCCACTCACTTTCCACAGCAAATAGCTTTATGCCTGAGCCTAAAAAATGGAACTAATAATGAGTCCCCTTGTGTATAAATAAAACCACATCTGTGATAAGCTCTATGCATACGATCCCTTATGCTCCCTGGAAGGAAAGATGTAATAGTTTCAACGAATTATTATGATGATTACATATGCCTGGAGAATAGAGATTGATTTTTTAATTCATTGATAATTTCATAAGTCTTTTATGCTGTCTTAGGGTTGGAAGGGGCATTGCAATTGGAATTAGAAATGGAAGAGGATAATCTACTGCAGAAATCTTGGGCCTTGGGATCAGAAAGGCTTGGCCTTGAATTCTGAATTAATCATTTACTATCCATACCATCTTTCCTCCCTTCATTACAGAAATAGACATTTGCCTCTGGAGTTATCAATTATCTAAAATCTTGGAGCCTCAGTTTCCTCATCAGTAAAAGAAAGATTAAAGTATAAATCTCTCAAGGCTGTGACAATGTCTAGCCTATTGTAGACCTTGAATGAGTATTAGTTATCCTTTTCCCATTAATAGATGAATAAGAGAATTTAATACGAGAATTAAATGCCTATTTAAGCAACCTAAAGTATGTGATAGTAGGAAGGATGTGGCCTGTCTATTTATAAGACAAAGCAGAATGTGGCTAGTGTTAGAGATGGAATATAAATAACTTGACACTGTTTAGATGGACAAGACGGAGTTTATTAAAGCATTAGGGCTGCAGTGGTTGAATGGAGAGTATGGCTCCTGATCTGCTGCTGCAGTGGGTAGCCTGGAAGCAGACAGAATGGTATGAGGTGATACAGGTGCTCTGAGTCAAACCTCACCTTGTTGACCGCTTAGTCCGGCATTGGCTTTTGCGAGAAGGTGCATGCAGGCATGCACCAATCCTTTCATTTCTTTATTTATTAAGGAAATATTTATTAGCCTCCTTCTCTGTGTCAGGCATTTTCCTAGCACTGGGGATTCAATGAAAGAACTCACAAAAGAGTGGAGAGGAGAGCCAATACACCTTACAAGTTGTTGGGGGTCAGGGGTCCAAGTTCCCCAAACCCAGTTGACCTGGTTTGATTACTTGGCTGAGTTAGAAAGTTCAACTGAGGCATGGTGGGAATCAAAAGCAAAAATGGGTGGAAATTGAAAATAAAACTGGAGCAGCACAGGCAGCATGAATAGAAAGCATAAGTAACCTGCAAAGTTTTAATATAACAAAGAGAAATTTTATTTAAGAACAAAGAGAAAACTTAAAGAACTTTCAGAGATTTGGAAGTCTGTCCCTCTCGCAATGAAGTGGTGAGAGAGATGGAGACTCAAAGGCTGTGCAGAGGTATAAATACCCTCTTTCTCTTCATTTGAATTTGCTTGTAACGCTTTAATTGGCCTCTCTGTGCCTCTAGGCATTATTGCCTTTTTTAAATGGTCGTTGATTATTGTCTTTTTCTATTGGTCATTGGTTACCTAGGTTACCTCATATCCACAATCCCTCACCATTTTTTGCCAATAACGGCTAAGTGGTGAATGTTCCCATGTGTCCTCCCAACCTCCTTGGTTAGCAGGCCATCCCTCCATCCCCTTGAAGTTCCTTTATTAGTGTCCTTTCTCACAAGTCAATGTAATAAAAACAGTCATGGTGATAAGAAATATGCCTGAATTCCTCCTGAGGGTTGTACAAAACTGGGGGCTGGTCCCGAGTCTGTTGCTCATTGGCTGGGGTATCATATGGAGGAGGATTCACTCTCTCAGCCTCCATGTCCCCTCTGCCCTCTGTTAGTACTTTGAAGATCGATTGAAATCATGTACTGAGTAGCTCTTTGGATCTATTTTGTCATACAATGTACATTTTAATATATGAATCACCAATGAATCCATCCTACTTATCTTATCCCACCAGGTGTGACCTTCCTTTTAATTTTCCTGTATCTGACATACACATTTTATTATCAGTCCTGTCTTACTTGGGCCAAGTTCTTGTTGATGTGAACCTCTTTAACTCTTACCTTCTAATTCTTTTGACCAACATGGTTGAATCCATGCCCATGTGTCCTGTGGAATTTTAGAGAAGACTAAGAAGGTTTTAAACTACCTTTGGAAAGGGGTAAGAAGACTGAGGCATACAGAGTTAGAGGGGAGAGTAGAAAGAAAGATCATAGCAGGAAAGTGGAGGGTGGGGAGGCGCCTCAGAAAGGGATGAGGATGGAAATAAAACCTAGAAGAACAGAAGGAGCTGAGAGCAAAAGGCGGAGGAAGAGACAGATGTGGCCCTCCAGCTGGTAGAGGAGAGAAAAAGGTGCCTCCCATCTTAAACTGCTTATCTCCTCTATCTGCAATATTTCTGCTGATGTCTGAATAGAGAGAAAAATGTATGTGTGTGAGTGTGTGTGTTTGTTAATAACAGTCATCTATTTATAGGTCTTAAATTATACGCCATGAAAGCCTCTCTGAGACAAGATGTGTTATTTGGCTGCCAGAAGGAAAAGTTAAAGAAAAAAAAAACACCAAAAAATAAAAAATAAAAAAAGCTTCTAGATTTCTTTCTTCCTTTTCCTCATCCTCTCTGTCCACTAGATTCTTATATGTAATGACAACTGTCAACTCTGTGTTTTGAAGATGAACTTCAGAGAGATGAAAAAGAGATTGTTGAAGATGTTTCTCCAAGAAGAGGGCCTTCCATGGTTTTCCTAAAAATGATGTGATCTACAAATCACACCCTTTACCAGCTGAATTGGAGGGGAGATCAGATGGCATCTTTTCCATCTCCTTTGTATTTCAGGCAGAGAGACTGAGGCCTAGACGGTTGTCCTGCCAAGGTAACTCAGCAAGCTGGTGACAGGAGTGTTGGCAGGTTAGCCTGAAGCTCTCCCTACCAGGGTGCCCACAAAGCCATTGTTCTTACTAGCAATTCCAGTTCAGTCCAGTTCTCTCACCCATTTATGGAACCAAAAAGATTCAGTTTACTTTTTCCTTTGACTTCATCTTTCCAGAACACTGCCTCAATCTCCAGATGACCTCAAGATGACTGTAAGAAAAAGGGCATTTCACACACATTTGAAATTTAAGGTCAGGTAGAATAGAGTGGTTGAGAACATGGGCTTTGGTGTTAGATTTGGTCTTCCAATGACTAACTGTGACTTCAATCTTAACGCCTCAGTTTCCTCATCAGTAAAATGAAGATAATAATAGAACTTCTCATAAAACTTTTGTGGAGAATGAATGAGGAAACACACACACACACACACACACACACAGACGACATTCTAATGAATTAGAACAGCTGGGACTCCAAGGATAAGAGCTTTGTACGTGAGCTTCAAATGAGTGGCTACCTCTTCTTAAAGGATCTTCATGTACAAGACGATGGGGGAGAGGAAGACCAGTGAGTAGTCTGCCAGGCCAGCCTATGGATAATCTAATCAAGAGTTATTCAGTGCCAAGGAAGAAAGACCAAGGTGAAGGATTTAGGGAGAAGTGACCAGAGGCAGGCAGTGAACCCTGGAGGAGGACTGTGTCTCTGAACTTGATGGGATAGAGCCCATGTCTTCTGTTCTCCTCTCTCTACAGGCCTTGGGCAGGTGTCAGTTTTTTTTTTTTTTTTTTGAGACAGAGCCTCAAGCTGTCACCCTGGATAGAAAGCTGTGGCATCACAGCTCACAGCAATCTCCAATTCCTGGGTTCAAACGAGTCTCTTGCCTCCGCCTCCCAAGTAGCTAGGACTACAGGCACCCGCCACAATGCCCGGCTGTTTTTTGGCTGCAGCTGTCATTGTTGTTTGGCGGGCCCAGGGCCTGGATTCGAACCCGCCAGCTCAGGTGTATGTGGCTGGCGCCTTAGCCCATTGAGCCACAGGCGCCGAGCCCAGGTGTCAGTTTTGAACCCCTACTGTATGCCAGGAGAAAGGACCACTTGCCACATTCTCTAGCCTGAAATACCTTCCCTTATCTCACATACCAGTCCTCCAACCTCCATCCATGTAATATCTTGGCTTATGTTCAACTTCTCTAGCACCTTTGGCTAGAGATTTAACATTTTGTTCTGTGAAATATTTATGACTATTATTTTATTTGATTCAGTGACTCCTCCGTGACTTGAGAGCAGATTATGATCACTGTTTCAGGGAAGTCAAATGTCTTGCTGAAGAATCTGTGTTCAGTAATTGTGCTCGTATGTCCTAAGGAGAGGGTGCTCTTCCTACTGCATCACATGGTCCAACTCAATAACTTTGACCTTTCATTCACTCTCACATATACATTCAGAGGCACAAGCACACATACTTCTAAAAGTCACCAGGGCATTATGTATGAAGGATGTCTGGCTTAGGGCTAAGTTGAACAATACTTTCTCTTTGTTTATTTTTCTTTCTTCATTGAGGACCACAGGCTCTAAAATTCAAGTTCAGGGAGATCTAAATGAAGCCTACTATTAAACTCTAGCATTTAAGCAAAACATTCCATTCCTCATAAATAATCCAAGGATAGAGTTATTATCATATATATTTTATCTCCTATCATATTTACAGCAGTGCTTAGTCAGGGTTCAACAAATGTAATAAAGTAAACGGATTAAAAACATCTTAGTGGCTCACAGCTGTAATGCTAGCACTCTGGAAGGCTGAGGTGGGAGGACTGCTAGAGCTCAGGAGTTTGAGAACAGCCTGAGCAAGAGCAGAACTCTACCTAGGCATTGTGGTGGGTACCTGTTGTCCCAGCTAATTGGGAAGCTGAGACAGGAGAATCACTTGAGCCCAAGAATCTGAGATTGCTGTGAGCTATGATGCCATAGTGCTCTACTGAGGGTGACAAAGTGAGACTCCGACTCAAAAAACAAAGAAACAATAATCTTAGCATAGAATCTGGGCTAGGAAGTGTTCTTGGGGGCCCCAAATGTTACTATGGGCAGGAATGTAAATAACATTAATAGTTACTTCAGATAACTCTATGAAGACATATCACAAACACTAATTCTCAAAAGAACCCCAAAAGGTAGATATTTTATAGTTAGGGAAACTGAGCCTTGAAGTGGTTAAATAATTTGCCCAATTCACTAAGTAGGTATGAGGCAGAGTAGGAATCTAGGATTCCCTAATTCTGTATGATTTTGTATGGCTCCAATCACTACCTTTCATCATATTGGGTCCACTATAGTTCTTTGCTCTAGCCTCTCAAAACATATTCCCTCCAATGGCAAAGCCAAGGTCATTCCTCATGCACTTGCACACCAGTGTCTCTGTGTGTGTGTGTGAGATGGAGGGGTGCTCAAATGTCCCCTCAGAACTAGCTGAGCATCCTTTTCCCAGCCTTAGCAGGGGGTGACATTGGCAGGCTGAGTTGGTGGGGCCTGCGTGGGAGCCACTGCTAGGAGAACTTGAAAAGTGGGAGGGGGGACTCTTCTGTTACTAAGCAAGGATCTCAGAGCTGTTGTCAAGGAAGGATCCGAGGCCTTCCTTTTATGGCAGGCCCACTGGCAGCAAGTACCGCCTTGAGCAGTGAGTCTGACAATTTCCCTCGCCCCTCTGCATTTGGGCAGCTTTGGAAAGGAGGCCCCAGGAAGTGGGGCAGGAAGCAGTGACCTGGAACATAGTGGGTGGGACCTTGGCCAGAAGGCCTGGCAGAGAATATCACAGAGGCCATGCACAGCCAAACCCTGAGCTGGGCTCACCCGCCGAGCCCTGGGTTGGGCGTCCTGCCCTCCAGAGTTGTCCTTTCCAATTTGTCCTTCAAGGTTCACTGGGAGATGTCTGTGCTATGCACATATCTGCCTAAGTGTTCTTCAATGACTCCCATCACCTATTGTATACAATCCAGCTTGTCCTGTCCAAAGGAGAGGCCTTTGTCCTGATCTGACCTTTGCCTTCCTTACCACTCCTTTATCCCAGTCTCTTTCTGGACATCTCCAAGTTCTTGTCTGCCCCAGAGCTGAGCAGGCTGCCCTGGCCTTCTGCACATGCAGTTTCCTTTATATGGAATGCTGCCATCTCACACATACCAAAAGCCCTATTGGCCCTGATGTGGTGCACAGAGTTTGAGCACAAGCGTTTCCAATCAAGACCAAGGGCATCTCTCCAGCCAGCTTGTCAGAATGCCACCTCCATTCTGAGTCCCCAGCCCTCCACAACCCTAGAACTAGACTCTGAAGACAGAGGCGAAGTGGATGTTTCCAGTGTAGACTGTGCCCTTCTCCACCCCAAAATTGCTGATGAAAAATGCCAGGCAACAGGGTAGCCCCCCTTAACCTTCCTTACCTTGTCTTACTCCAAACTTCCCGGGAGAGTGAGGGGCTGTGACATTAAAATCAAGTTTTGAGATCTGAGTTTTAAGCTCAAGTGAGTGTTCAAACTTGTGAATGATGAAACCCAACCCCAAATGTTACTGAGGAAAGAGAAAAAACAATTGGAAGGCAGCTTTTTCATGGCAAGATGGAGACTTCCCCCAGACTGGCTACCTTTGCATTTCATTTCTAATGTTGACTGACAGTCAGTTTCCCCACCCCCTCACTCTCAAGTATGCGTGGAGAGATGCCCTTTGGGCGTTATGTAAACAGCTGCATGTAGGACACATACTTTCAGGGCTGACGAATCATTTAAGCTTCCTCATAGGTTTGCCTTTAGTGTTACAAACAACTAGTGAACATCTGTGCAGACTGCAGTATCTGCCTCAACTTATGCAATCCTTTCACCCACGCCAGGTTTGCTTGATTACATTTGTACAGATGAGGTACAGAGTTATGCTATCTGCCCAAGGCTGAAAAGCTAGCAAAGGCTGAGACTGTCAGTCAAAGACACCACTGTATCACTGCTGAATTGAGTTCAAAAGAGGCATTTACTTGTGTTATTTCCAATTAATATGAGGGTATATACAATTAGGTTACATTGTTTGCATTTCTAAGGTTAAGTCCAAGTTGTAGCTATGTCTTTCTCCCAGAAAGTGTGCCATACATCCCCACATTGTTCTTGTTGGATAGGAACCTGTTGCCTCCTCTCCCCTCATCCCCCCTTCATGAATTTCATTGAGTTTTTCTCTCATGTAAGCACATGGTTGTTAATCCACAAGTTTCAAATTAGTATTGACTGTAAGTGATACGTGTGTTTCCATTCTTGTGATAATTTTACTCAAGAGTGTTCTCCAAATCCATCCAAGTTGTAATAAAAGATACAAAACCTCTTTATTTTTTATGGCTGAATAATATTCCATGGTATACATATACCACAGTTTATTAATCTATTCATGTGTTGAAGGGCACTTGGGTTGTTTTCACATCTTTGCAATTCTAAATGGGGCTGCTATAAACATTCCAGTGCAAATGTCCTTATGGTAAAGTGACTTTTTAAAAATTTTTGGGTAGATACCTAGTAATGGGGTTGCGGGATCAAATGGAAGGTCTACTTCAGTTCTTTGAGTACTCTCCGTATTTCTTTCCATAAAGGATGCATTAGTTTGCCGTCTTACCAACAGTGTAAGAGTGTTTCCTTCTGTCTGTACCCACACCAGCACCTGTTGCTTTGAAACCTTGTGATATGGGCCATTCTCCCTGGGGTTAGGTGATATCTCCAAGGGTTTGTTTTATTTATTTATTTATTTATTTTTTTGGAGGTTGGAAACATTTTTATTCTCGCAAACATCTTTGCTCTTGAGAACATAGCTGTTATTAATATTTCCATTTGACAATGTGAGGACTAATATTTGAAGAGTTAAAGCAACTTGTGCAAGTACACTTTAGGAATGAATGGCAGAAAGAAAATTCTAGGGCTGTTTTTCTGACTCCAGGGCCTGTGCTCTCTTGAATATTTGTTACTGCTCAAGATGGAGGTATGGAACTCTTCTCAAAGTGGTTTTGATTTTCATTTCTCTAATAATTTCAGACAATGGGCCTTTTTGCATGAGTTTGTTGGCCATTCATCTGTCCCCCTGAGAAAAGATTCTGATCTTTGATAAAGCAAACAAAAGCATACATTGGGGAAATCCCTATTTAATAAATGGTGCTGGGAGAACTGGTTAGCCACGTGTAAAAGGCTACTTTTACCTCTTATAAAAATTAACTCATAATGGATAAAAGATTTAAATATAAGACAGGAAAACTATAAAAACTCTCAGAGAAAGGGTGGGAAAAACTGTTAATGATATCCATGGATGGAACTGGAACATATTCTTCTCATCAAAGTATCTCAAGAATGGAAGAAAAAGTATCCAATGTACTCATTCTTACTATGAAACCAATTTATAGCTTTCTTATGAAAGCTATAACCCAATTATAGCTTAAGAAGAAGGGGAAAGGGGAGAAGGAGGGGAGGGGAAGGGGGAGGACGGGTGGAGGGAGAGTAATTTGTGGGACCACATCTTGGGAAAGAATTTATAAAGAAAATCCCAAAGGCAATCACAGCAGTGGCAAAAATAAATAATCGGGACCTGATCAAGCTAAGAAGTTTCTTCACAGCTAAAGACCTAATCAAAAAAGCAAGTAGACAGCCTTCTAAGTGGGAGAAGATATTTGCTTGCTTCAAAAGTGACAAAGGGCTAATAACCAGAATCTACAAAGAACCCAAGCAAATCAACAAAAAAAAGAGAAAATAACCCCATTACAAATTTATTAAGTTTGTATTGTGTATAAGGCACACTGTTGGGAGTCAGGAAACCTGAAAAAGGATTCTCGATTTTTGCCCTGGTGCAGCTCACATTATGCTGGGTGGAGCATAACCTAGAAAATCAGTTCAATGGGATGTGGCAAAGATCTGGTGCAATAGAAACACACCAGAGGGACACCTGAAATAAAGAAATGAGTTTTAGATTAGCCCACATAACAAAATCCCAAAACCAGAGATGCCGGTGTGAATGTGGAGAAAAGATGATTCTTGAGACTGGGGTTTGAAAGCAGAGAACGGGAGGAAGCAAGGACGCAGGTGCCTCCCGGGTGGGGTGTCTGGGTGGGTGAGCATCATACCTGCCTGTCCTGCTGCGTGTGCCTGTGTTATTACTGTTATTTTTCCTGTCTCTCTCTGGGCAAGGCCTCGCTTGCCCTTGGTAGTTCTGGTCTCATTTTCAAGGTCATCCCTTGCTGCCTGGCCCTGCCACATGTCAGTGCAGTAACTTCACCGGTTTCACTGGTCTTGTACAGCCTGGGGGCTACGCACCCTTCCTGTCTCCCCACCCCTTTGCACACACTCTCACACACTTTCGCACCGCCCAGTGGCTGGTCCCAGTGTGGCAGCTTCTGCACTTCAACTGCATTCCTGTCCCCATAGGACAGCACCACCTCCCGTCTGCTCTCACCCTTGCCTCCCTCAGTTGGTGCAGCCTCCTCACAGGTCTTCAGCTTTGCCAGCCTCCTCCTCCCTTCAAGTTGAGGGTCCTTCTGGGGTCCATGGTATCCTTTTCCTTCTGTAACATTCAGTCCATCACAGGGGTCCAAATAATGCAGGATAAAAAGTCAATGGATCCACATCCCTGTCCCATTTTCTATCTCCTGGGCTCTTGCTCAAATTTGCCTGTCCACTTCACTGGAGCCAATTAGGTTCCCCCAGGGAACTTAGGAGCAGCGGTAGGTGAGAGCTGCCCTCAGGGCAGGGGGTCACATCTTTACAGCCTGTTTCGAGTCTCCCACAGGTCAGAAACATGGCATCCTGGCTCCTTGCCCTGTGTGTGATCTCCTGTCCACTGCCCTGTGAGCTCCTGGGTCTTAGCTGTCATTGCCAACACTGAGCACTGCACCTGGGAGCAGGCACACTTTGGGGAGTCTCTCCAGCCCTCGCCACATTTCTTCATGCTCACTGCTCTGCCTGTGGCTGGTTGGACTAGGTATGAGCTCCTCATCCAAGCTGGCTTACTCAGGTTCTCTCTCCAGCCACTTGGAATTGGGCCACTGTGACACTGTGATATAATAAGAAATGTATACTTGATCCATGTCCTTGGCTCTTGGCACAGAGCTTTTAAACCCTTTGGAATTCCCTGAGGGTTAGGAGTGAGAGGAGCATATTTTATTATTCATAACAAGCAACTTCAACTACATTTGAGTTTATGCGAATAAGGTGACTCTTGGAGAATGGGGCTGGTTGGCAGAGTCACTGACCATGTAGTTAGAGGGTGGGAACTTTCAGCCCCACCCCCTTCCTCCTTGGTGGGGAGAGGGGCTGTGGATTCAGTTCAGTCCCATGGCTAATGATTTCATTAGTTTGCCTATGGAACGAAGCCTCCATGAAACCCCTAAATGATGGGGACTGGAGACCTTCTGGGTTGGTGGCACACCTGGAGAGAATATAGACTGTCTCGCTCCCCATACATTTCCCTGTGCATTATTTCCACCTGGCTGTTTCTGATTTGTATATTTTATAATAAATTGGTAAAGTAAACCATGAAATAAACAGTAAGTAAAATATTTTCCTGAGTTCTATGAGCTATTCCAGCAAATTGTTGAACATGAGGAGGGGTTGTAGGAAACCCTGATTTATTTCTGGTTGGTCAGAAGTACAGATGACAGTGGAGGCTGAGTCTCAGGATACTGACAGGTGTGCCTTGTGCCTGCCTTTCCGTGTTGTTGTACATGTTTTGCTCTATGGCATTCCATTATATGAATGTCCTCCAATGTATTTATGCATTCTACTTGCAATGGTCATGTGCATGTTGGGCTGTCATGGATATTTCCACCATGTTCATACTTGTATATATATCTTGGGGAAGATATGGCAGCTCTGCACTGTATATCCAGAAGTGGAATTTCTAGGTCATAAGATAAGCATCTCTTCAGTTTAACTAGATGAGGCCAACTGTTTTCCAAGTGGATGTGCCAATTTGCACCTCCACCAGCCGCGTCTGAGAGTTCCCATGGCGCCATAGTGTGTGCTGACACAGGGTATTGTAAGACTCTGAATGTTTGCCAATCTGGTGGGTGTGTAGAGGTGTTCCATTATGCTCTTCATTTGTGTTTTCCTATTTTATTAAGGATGCATGTGTTAAAAAAGATGGTAGCTATAATAAAAATACTAAGAAACTAACTCTAAAATGCCAAACATCAATAAAAATGGGAAGAAAGGAAAGGGGCATATAGGAGGAAGTAAAAATGTGCTTTTTTTTTTTTTTTCTATCTTATACTGGAGGAATCAGTAGACATTGCCTGGAGCCTGAATCAGTTACTTGGGCTTTGTATAACGCAAATGCAAGAAAAATCAGCAGATCCTCACACTGGAAACTTCCTCTTTGACCTCAGTTCTGCTTCTAAGGGGACACTGAGGTTAATGCTATAAAGGGGCAGACTTGGGAGGAGGGTGGGTATGGTTTTAGGCATGGGCTGGTGGTATAATTTCAAGTCCCTTAGCATAGTATCCTGTTTCTGTGGGTGGGTTGCCCAAAGTACTGTAATCTGGGACTCCCCCATAACATGCTGTCCATGCCCATGGCACAGAACCAGAACACTGGGCAGCCTGAGGATGTCCTGTGAGAAGCAGGTCCCATCTAGGGGGGCCCCACTCTTGGGCAGGGGCCCCAGCTCCAGGGCACACAGGGGCTCCTGTTACCATCCCTAAGTGTGCTACTTCTCCTTTGCTCAGGAACATTGCCAGTTGTGTTTCTTTGCCCTAACCAGAAGCATTCCAGAGTAACATTGGGCCCTGAAGTTTATATCAACCTCCTACAAAGGTTCCCATTAATGTAAGGAAAACTTGAAACAAACACAGTAAGAGTGAAAAACTGTAACATAGCTCTCTATAGGCCTCTCTAAAGACATAGACACTCTGAGTGATGTACTCAGCAGGACGATTTAAAAGTTTACATATCAAGCTTGGTGCCCTTTAGGCTGAGAACCTAAGTTCTTTTTCAGTGCCTATGGGACACTTACAAAAATATTTTGTTCATTATGCAAAAAAACAAGAAAAGAAAACAGTATATTTTCCCTAATACAAACTGTATAGGTTGGTGCTTTGATCCAGTGAAGCAAAATTGGAGATTAACAACAAAAGACAAAACAAACAAAAAACCCCTCTATCCATTTGAAAATTAAACATAAATATGAAAATACTGCAACCATTTCCTAAATAACTTTTGAAGCAAAGAAAAATTTAAAACTGTAATTGCTGAATACTAAGAAAACAGCAATGTAAAAACCCTATAATATATCAAGACCTAGGAGAGCTGTCAAAGTTGTAATGAAGCAAATTCGTGACCTTAAATGCCTTACAATGTTAGGCAGAAAAGAAGGAAAATAAATAAGATAAGTTTTCAATTCAAGTTAAAAAAGAGAAGAATAGAGTAAACTCAAGCAAGACAAAGGAATTAATAGTGAGAAAGAGAAATAAATGAATTAAAAAACCCAATCCATAAATAGATACCAGAGCTGGTTCTTTGGAAACCCTCTACAAAAGAGATAAATTGCTCACTGCCCCATTGGCTCCCATGTGTTTGGCCAGTGTACATATGATGGATGGTGCTGTAGGCAGAATGGCTCCCTATGGGAGGACCCAGGGCTAAGTCCATACTCCCTTGCAGGAGCCTGATTCCTCCAACAGTCAGGAAACCTTCCTGGAATGCATGTGAGTGGAATAAACTTGGATTTACTCTAATAGGCAAAAGGAGTCTGAAAACCTTTGGATACTTACCTATCATTAGAAACAAAAACTTTCATTGTTTGTGAAACCTGATTCCTCCAAAGCATTACACCATCATGAAGTGAGAAAGGAGTAAACTAAAGCATAGATTTGGAGGGAAGGTAGGTAGTATATACAATGCGGAGGAGATTGAAAAGGGGCTAAGAGATGCTGAATACAACACAATAGATGGGTTTCCTAGATAAGTATAACAGATTAAAACTTACTCCAGGAAAGAGAGAGAGAGAGAGAGAGAGAGAACTTGAATAAACATGAAAAAAATGACGAGTGATTCACAAAATGGTAGATTAACAACCAGTTACATGTCATGGAAGATGGCAGAGTAGGAAGCTCCCTCCACCAAAAAATGATCAAGTGCCAGTATGGGAATTGGAAATCTGGAATCTAGTGGCATTCAGCATTCTTCTTGATGAAGAAAAGGGCTGGTAAGTATTTCAAGTGGCAGCCTTGAGGAGGGTGGCTGCAGGGCAGATGCCTCACATTCTTTGCATGGATTGCTGGTGCCAGGGTGGACAATAAACTTTGTCCTTGAAAATGGGATTGTGCATTTTGTTCTGTGTGATGGTTCACTGAGGAACCAGCATAGAGGCTTCCCATCATTTCAACCCCCTCTGGTTAAAGCAGCACCTGTCCAAAGAATTGAGAGAGACACAATATCTCACCCTCCTTTTTTATTGGATCCAGACATTCAAGAGATTCTCTATTAGATTATTATCTGATCAAAGAGACAGTGGAACAGAGACTTCAGTGACCACACACAAATAGGCATGTAGGTTTTGCAAAAGTAGTGTAGAAAAGTTACTAAAACAAATGGATGACTGCAGTTCTCAACAAACAGAACAGCAATTCCTAGGTTGAGGAGAGAATCTTGTTTCTAGAATTTCTATATTATAATATTCAAAATGTTCAATTCTCAAAAGGATAAAGAAAATGGACAGAAATCATCTTTTAGAAAGATGGCTTTGAACTTAAAAAACTTTATTATATATGCTAATGAGCTGAAGGAAACAATGAACAAAGACATCAGAAGAATGAACAAGTAGGGATAGCAAAAAAAAAAAAAAAAAAGAAAGAAATTATAAAAGGAACCAAATAGAAATTAAAGAGCTGAAGAGTACGACAGCTAAAATAAAAACTTCACTAGAGAGGTTTCACAGCAGATTTGAGCAGGCAGACAACTTGCAGATTGGGCTATTGAAATTATTTGGTTTGAGGAGCACAAAGAATGTGGCATGAAGAAAAATCAATAGAGTTAAGGAATCTATGGGATACCATCAAGTGGAAAAATATACACATTATGGGAGTTCTAAAAGCAAAAGATAGAGAAAAGGGGGCAGAAAAAAAATACTTGAGGAAACAATGACTGAAAACTTCTCAAAATTTGATGAAAGACACAAATCTATACATCCAAAAAGGCTGAAGAAATTCCACCAGGGGAAACTCAAAGAAAACCACAATGAGGCATATTATAATCAAACTGTAAAAAGCTGAAGACAAAAAGATCTTGAAAGCCTCAAGAGAGAAATAACTGTCAAGTACTATAAATACTTAGTAAGATTAGCTGTCAAGTTCTCATCAGAAAACATGGTGACCAGAAGGCAGTGGAATAATATATTTAAACTGCCAAAAGAAAAAAAAAACAAAACCCAAATACCTGTTACCTAAGGATTCTATATCTGGCAAAACTATGCTTCAAAATAAAGGAGAAATTAAGACATTTCCTAGATAAACAAAAGTTAATGAGTTTGTCACTAATGGACCTGCCATACAAGAATGCTAAAGGGAATACTTCATTGAAATGAAAAGACAATAGACAGTAATTCAAAACTATATGAAGGAATAAAGGTCTCTAGCAAAAGTAACTACATAGGTAATTTTAGGAGGTAAAATTATTATATTTTTGCTTTATAATTCCTCTTTTTGTTTCCTATATGATTGAAAAGGAAAATGAATAAAACAACAGCTATAGATCCATGTTAATGAGCACACAAAGATGTTACTTATGACAATAACCACACAACAGAAAGGATCAGGGTAGGAACAGAGCTAAGGAATGATATTGAAACTAAGGTGGAAGCAATTTGAATTAGAATGTTGTTAATGTAGGATGTTAACTGAAAGCCCTCTGGTAACCACTAAAAGAATAAATAAAAAACACAGCAAAGGAAATAAAGAGGAAAAAGATGGCACAGTAGAAAAACATCAATAAAATATAAAATTAGATATGTAGAATGGCAGAGGTAAATCCTTCATTATCAGCAATCACTGTAAATACAAATGTATTAAACTCACCAATTAAAAGACAGAGATTTGTAAAACAGAATTTAAAAATAACATGATCCATCTATATGCTACCTATACTTTGGAGCCAAAGACTTGAATAAATTGAAAATAAAAGGATGGACAAAGAAAGGTGGAGTGGCTATCATAATGTTAGAAAAAAATAGATTTTAAGTTAAAATGTTTTACACAAAGACAAAAAGTGTATTATATTTTTATAAAAGTGTCTATCAAGAAGATAGAAATTTATAAACATATACACATCAAACAATAAAAGCTCAAAATACATATATGAAGCAAATAGTGACAGAATTGAAGGGGGCAATAAATAGTTCTACAATAATACAGGAGACTTCAGTAGACTTTTAATAATAAATAGAACATCTAGATAGGGAATCAATAGGGAAGGACTTATTAATTAATAAGAACAATAACAACTTGGACAACACCATAAACAAAACTAGATCTAACAGGTGTATAAAGAATACTCCATTAAACAACAACAGAATACATATTCTTCCTAAGTGCACTGGAAATGTTCTGTAGGACTGGCCATCTTAAGGCCATAAAAATTGGTAACTAATTTAAATAGACTGAAGTCATAGGAAGTATCGCTAACCCCTAGGAATAAAGCTAGAAGTAACTAACAGAAGGAAAACTGGAAAATAAGAAAATATGCAGAAATTAAAACAACATTTGTAAACAACAAATGTGTCAAGGAAGAAATCACCAGGAAACTTATAAAATACTTTGAGATGAATGAAAACAAAAACACAGCATACCCAAAATTTAGAGGATGCAGTGAAAGCAGTGCTCCTAGAGAAATTTATAGCCATAAATGAATACATTAAAGAAGAAGATTGGCTCAGTGCCTGTGGCTCAAGTGGCTAAGGCGCCAGCCACATACACCTGAGCTGGCGGGTTCTAATCCAGTCTGGTCCTGCCAAACAACAATGATGGCTGCAACCAAAAAATAGTGGGCGTTGCGGTGGGCGCCTATAGTACCATCTACTTGGGAGTCGGAGGCAGGAGAATCGCTTGAGCCCAGGAGTTGGAGGTTGCTGTGAGCTGTGATGCCATAGCACTCTATCCAGGGCGACAGCTTGAGGCTCTGTCTCAAAAAAAAAGAAGAAAGATCTCAATTTATCAACCCAAATTTATACCTTAAAGAAGGCATAATAAAAGCAACCTAAATCCAAAGCCAACAAGAGGAAGAAAATAATAAAAATTAGAGCAGAGATAAACAAAGCAGAGAATAGTAAAATAATAGAGAAAATCTATAAACCCCAAAGTTGGTTCTTTGAAAAGACTGACAAAATTGACAAATTTTTATCTAGACTAAGATAAAACTAATATAAGACATAAATAACTAATATAAGAAATTGAAATAGAGGCCAGGCACATTGGCTCATGCCTGTAATCCTAGCACTCTGGGAGGCTGAGGCAGGGTATTACCTGAGCTCAGGAGTTTGAGAACAGCGTGAGCAAGAGTGAGACTCCATAGGTAAAGATAGCTGGGGGTATGCAGTGGGTGCCTTAGTCCCAGCTACTCAGGAGGCTGAGGCAAGAGGATTGCTTGAGCTTAAGAGTTTGAGGTTGCTGTGAGCTGTGATGCCATTGCGCTCTACTGAGGGCGACCAAAAAGAAAAAAAAAATTAAAAATCCCTGAAATTATAGTAGGAACATTACTGCTAAACTTATAGGAAATTAATGAGATTATAAGAGAATATTATGTATATTGTACACCAACCAATTTGATAGTCTACATAAAACAGGCACATTCCTAGAAATACACAAATTGCCAAAACTGACTCAAGATGAAATAGAAAATCTCAGCATACCCATAACAAGTAAAAAGTTTGTATTGGTAATCAAAAACTTACTGACTAAGAAAAGTCAGGGATCAAATGATTTTATTGGTAAATTCTACAAAACATTTAAAGAAAAATTAACATCGATCCTACTCAAACTCTCCTAAACAACAGATGAGACTTCTGTACTTCTGTACTAGTCTGATGAGGCTGCTGTAACATGGTAGTACAGACTGGGTGGCCCCAACAACAGATACTTGTTTCTCAGAGGCCTCAAGGCTGGAAGTCTAAAAGCAAAGTGCCAGTAGGGCTGGTTTCTGGTTTCTCCCTCTCCTGGCTTGAGGGAGAGAGAGAGAAAGAAAGGGAAAGAGAGAGCAGGAGGGAGGGAGAGGGAAAGAAAAAGAAGACAGATATTAGGCATCTATTCCTTTTTAAAAGTAGAGATACTAGTCCTATAGGATTAGGGCCCCAATCTATGACCCTATTTAACCTTAATTACGTCTTTGAAAGGCTCCATCTCCAAATACAGTCATCTTGGGGGTTAGAGTGTCAACATATAAATTTTGGGGTGACAAAATTCAGTTCATAACAACTTTCTAACACATTCTATGAGATCTTGATACCAAAGCAGGAGAAAGATGCCATTAGAAAACTACAGACCAATATATCTTTATAATTTAGACACAAAAATCCTCCACCCCTCCCAAAAGAAAACTAGCAATCAAATCCAACAGTACATCAAAAGGATTTTAAACTGTGACCAAGTGGAGTTTCTTTCAAGAACGCAAGAGTAGATAAACATAAGCACATCAATCAATGTAATGTACCACATTAATAGAACGAAGGGGGAAAAACCCACATGTATCTCAATAGACACAGAAAGAAAATTTGCCAAAATGCAACACCCTTTTAATGATAAAAGCATTGAGCAAACTAGAAATAGCAGAAAACCTCTGTAACATGCTAAAAGGTGCCTGTGGCTTAGTAAGTACAGTGTTGGCCCCATATACCAAGGGTGGCATGTTTGAACTGCAACAAAAAAATAGCTGGGTGTTGTGGTGGGCACCTGTAGTCCCAGCTACTCGGGAGGCTGAGGCAAGAGAATTGCCTAAGCCCAAGAGATGGAGGTTGCTGTGAGCTGTGATGCCACAGCACTCTACTGAGGGCAACAAAGAGAGACTCTTGTCTCTTAAAAAAAAAAAAAAAGCTAAAAGATATGACAAAGCCACAGCTAGCATCGTATTCAATGGTGAAAGACTGAAAGCTAAGAACAGGAGCAAGGCAAGGATGGCCACTCCCACAGCTTCCATTCGACGATGCACTGGAGGTCCCAGCCAGAGCAATTAGACAAGATGAAGAAAGAAAAGGCATTCCGATCAGAAAGGATGAAGGGGAACTATCTCCGTTTTAGGATGCCATGATTTTATACATTGAAAATCCCAAAGAATCCACAAAATTACTACTAGAGCTAATCAACAAATTCAGCAAATTTGTGGGATATGAGATCAACACATAAAGATCGGTTTTAGGAACTAGCAGTGAACAATATGATAAGAAATCAAGAAAACAATTCCCTTTACAATTTCATCCGAAAGAATATAATACCTAGGGATAAATTTAATCAAGACTGGCACAGTGAAAACTGTAACACTTGCTGAAAGAAAATTAAGACCTAATTAAACGGAAAGACATCCTGCGTTCAGAGTGGAAGAGATAATATTGTCAAGACAGCAACGCACCGTCCCCCCAAATAATTGGTTGATTCAGTGCAATCCCTACAGAAATTTCAATGAACTTTTATGCACAAATGGAAAAACTGATCTTCAAATTCATGTGCAATTGCAAGGGACCTTAAGTAGACAAAGCAATACTGAAAAGGAAAAACAAAAACAAAGTGAGAGGACTCATACTTCCTGATTTCAAAACTTACTACAAATTTATAGTAATCAAAGCAACCCAAAGGCTGCATTCTATCTGGACACTAAGTGGCAGGGACCCAGTCTCATCCCTCCTTCAGTGGCTGGGCAGGGGATTCCCCTACCCCTATCTGCTGGCCCCTGCTGGGGTGATCCCCCTGCCCTCCCCTCTCTGCCCAGGGTAGCTCTTTTAGGCTCACTCTTCAGGCCCCCTCTGGAGGGAAATGCATTTGGACCCCAAACTGTTTTCCTCGGGACCTGCCACTGGTGCTGATTCTGGGTCAACATGGGGCTTTTGTCCAGGCAATGCATTATAGCTCAGAGGCCCTAACCGGTGGCCCTCAGTTCACAGTTCAGGAAGCAGAGACGAGGGTCAGTGTGCAGACCGATCCATCATCAGCCACCAAGAGTTCTCAAAGGGTCACAAATTTACCAGCTGCACCTCCATTCACTGCTGCTGTATGCTACAAATAAACGATGCTACTTTGGAGGGCAGAAAATTCAGCTTAGATTAAAACAAACAAAACACCATATCTCTGCCCATCTACACACGCAGGGAGGCACCCAGATAGCAACAGTGAAGTAGGTTTACGGGCACTTTTTCCCCTTTGTATGTTCCTATGTTTTCCAGTTTTTCAGAATTGACACCTACCCCGCTAAGGAAAGCCATATCATTTGTTGGAGAGTGTCTTTTCCTTATTCTTAAGGGCTCTGGATGAGGCTGGGCATTAGCCCAGAGCTGCGGATGAATTTTTAATTGAATCTGCGGGGCCCTGAAAGGCAGGACTTGGGTGGAAGCAAGGACAAACCTTACCAGAGTGGGGACCTCTGGAGAGGTTCTCCCCTCCCACCTCAAGACTGGGGCTCGGGTGTGGGCGAGTCCCAGGGTCAGTGCTATGGCAGGAGCGTGGGAGTGTGGGGTGTGATTCTCCCTCCCTCTGCTCTGCCATGACCTCAGAGGTGCCCTGCAGCGCACCAGCCTTTGCCTTGGCGGCAGGTTTCTCTGCCTGGAACGCTCTTTCCCATTCGCTCTGGCCTCTCCCTCCAATAGGGCATCCTGCCTCCCAGCCTGCCTCTCACGCTAGTCTGCTGCTTTTGCTCCGTGTCTGTGAGTCCCAGGAGGATGGGGACCTGTCCCTGGGGTGTGAGCTCCCAGCTGCTGCATGAGGAAAGGTGTGAAGTGGGTACTGGTGTGCTTCATGCGTGTCTTCCCTGGGGGATGGCCACACTGGTCTCACCTGTGATGTAGCCTTAGGAAGATTTGTGTCACCTGTCCACCTACAGGAGCAAACACACATCCCGGGTGGGCCTCTAGGACCTCTGCGCTGGCCTCTGTCCGGCTCTGAACCCTGGCAGCCCCAGGGCCCTCAGTGCCCCTCACTCTCTCAGGAGCCTCAAGTGTTCTCTTTGCTCACCTGAGTTCAGGTTCAGGCTGGTCTTTAATATTTCTAGCCCTTGGGCACCTTCTGAGCCTGCCTGGCCAGCTGGCCCTGGTGCTCGCCCCAGGGAGACAGTCGCAGGCTGAACTCTCAAGAGCACTGCCCCTCACCCAAGGACGGCCTGCCTGGCTCGGACCAGGTGGGCCACCAATGTCTGAGGAGCGAGTGGCTTCTCTGGGCAATGTGCTCCTTAGGGCAGAGCAGTCCACTCACCGCCCGCCCCCCTTTTCCATTTTGTCTCTGTTTTCCTCTCCCATTTGCACAGAGCCAATCCAGCTTATGAAAAACAAGCTGTCATCTTAGAGTTTTTTATACCCTATTCCCCCTCCAGCTGCCATGTTTCCAGATGTTCATTACTGCTGTATTAGCAGAGGTTGTTAATGACACTCAGGCTGCCAGAATACAAATTGATTTTCAAAAGTTATGCTGATTGCTTAGGCATGTTTCTTGCACCAGCTAAGCAAAATGGGAAAAACAAAACACCAAACTATGCCATCTTGCACATGTGGTCTTTGATTCGAGGGGCTCCGGCAACATGGGAACCAAATGCCAAAGTCATTCCACTGCCTGAAGTGCAGATGGGGATGGGTTTTCAGGGGAGCTGTAGGTGGGCTGGACCCACAGTGAGATAGTATCTGGAATCAAAATGGCTCTGAGATGTTTTTCAGTTTCTGGCTTCTGCTGTGGGCAGAGAGAGGCCTTGGGGAAGGTAGAAAAAGTACGGACCTGGTGTCAGACTGACCTGGCTTCCATCCTGGCATCATTACTTAACTTGTGGCATGTGGCTTTGGGAATGACATTAACTCCTGAACACCCTCATCTGCAAAATGCAGATGGTGGGATGACCCACCCAGGTGTTGTGTGAGCATTAAACAGGACAGTGCATGCAGAATTGTAATGGCCCCCTCCCCGGCTTGGTAGAGATAGGGAGATCTGTTTACATGGCAATGAACTACTAGAGTCTTCACTAGCTCCATTTGTAGGCAGGGCAGAAACTCCCTGAACTATCTGAGAACCTGGAGCTGGTCCTGTTTGCAGACATCAGGAGGAGAGACCTGAAGAAGCGAGTGAAGATTCTGTGCCTGCTATAGGTGGTGCTGTTGAACACAAGCCCTGCACAGCTCTGCAAATGCTGGCCACTGCCACTGTGAGGGCCTTGTTCCAAGTCCCCACACAGAATACACTGTGCCCTCCCTTCACGCAGGCTTTTGGGTTGTGCTAATATTCTTTTTTTGTTTTTTTGAGACAGAGTCTCAAGCCGTCACCCAGGGTAGAGTGTTGTGGTGTCATAGCTCATAGCAACCTCCAACATGTGGGCTCAAGGTATTTTCTTGCCTCAGGGTTCTTTTTTTAGTAGAGATAGGGTCTTGCTCTTGCTCAGGCTGGTCTTAAACCTGTGAACTCAAGTAATGCACCTGCCTCGGCCTCCCAGGGTAGCACCTGGCTGTGCTAATATTCTTTTTCCTCCAAGAAGGTCCCTGAAATCCTTTTCCAGAGATTGTACAACACAAAAACCAAAAGGTCCTCTGTTAGCATTTCTTGGGGGCCAAAGGTACTTCACTGAAGTGGTAACTAGACAGGGACCACTTCTGTGATTTCTCCAGAAAATAATAATAGACTATAAAGTGACTTATCTCTACTCTTAGATATTGGAAACTGTCTTGATTTTTTTTTTTTTTGTAGAGACAGAGTCTCACTTTATCGCCCTCTGTAGAGTGCCGTGGCGTCACACTCCTCACAGCAACCTCCAACTCCTGGGCTTAGGCGATTCTCTTGCCTCAGCCTCCCGAGTAGCTGGGACTACAGGTGCCCGCCACAACGCCCTAGCTAAACCGTCTTGATTTTTAAAATGCGAACTCATCAGCACCTCGTCACATATAAATCACTAAGCTTATGTGACTGGTGCGTGGCGATGGTCAGCTAATATGACTTTGTTCCCTTTTTTCCTGGGGTCAGTTGCATCAGAGACCCTGGCAGAGTCCAGGATATTTATCGGTTGATTTTCTGCTGCAGTAAGGGCCTGGAAGCTCTGGAGGTAGCAGATAGAGGAGACCAGTCCTGGGCAAGACGAATATGTTCCCTTCTGCCCAGAGTCTGCTCCATCAGGGTGAGATGTGAACCTGTGGGTTTGGTTGTATGGATATGGTGCTTGGAGCACTGGTTATGTGAGTTTCCAGACAGAGGGCTCTTTGTGACCTGGCTTGGAGACTTAAGTTGGCAGGGGCTGAGCCTTAATGTTCTTTCTGGACAGTTACTGGGAAGATGGGGCAGTGCTCTCAAAGCCACAGCCAAAGCCAGAATCCCAGTTCTGCTCATCAGCCACGGGATCTTCCTACATCACTGCTCATGCTCAGGACTGAGCTGTCCCCAAGACTCACTGTCAGGGAGCCTCAAGAGTGGGATGGCGCTTAGAGATCATTGTAATTAAATCCCTTCCCTCCCTGATCCCCTTGTCCCCCTTTCCAGGGTGGGAACCAGGGCCTTGGAGTTGCTCCCTTTCTCATGAGGCTTTGTTGAAAGGAAGCACGTTAGGAGAATGAATGGGGAGGGTATTTCAATGGGCAATATTTTTGGACCACTGAATCAGGAAGCACCTTGAGGGGACTGGCTGTAAAAGCAGCTCCATTCTCTCCTGGGAGAAGCATCTGAGCTGATGTCAAGGTTCATGAGGACACCACAGGCCTGGCTGCTGTGGGCTGCAGGCCCGAGAAGCAGGGGACTCCCAGATCCCTCCTTGTGTTGCCTCTTGCCACATTTTACTGGGTGCCTCATTTGTTCTTTGCTTCAAGTTCATGATGTGCCAGGTGCTGTGGTTGGTGTCACGGGGTGGGGCCTGGGGTTCTGGAAAAGGGGGAGCCTGCTGTGCACCTGGGCCAGAAGAGGCTGGGGTGCTGGGGCTATGGTAAGAGGAGGAGAAAAGGGGGCACTGCCTAGACAAAGTTTGGCCTTGGACAGCCATGACCACATTGTATGGGCAGCTTGTTCTAAGCAGTTTGCTTGGAGTGGGGAGGGGAAATCAGAGAAGGAGCTGCTTCCCTGCAACTATGTCTGCCCACTTTTTGTCTGAGGAACCCTTCAAGTCTCAGTTGAAATATCGCATCCTTAGGAACGCTCGCCTTGTTCCCCAGTACCAGGCCACTTTAGGGGCCCTGATTTTATGGTCTTCAGCCCCACTTGCTTTTCATCATAATTCATACTAAATTGCTGTTTGAGACATGATTTGTGTGTTGGCTGTGATCCAAAGGGCACCCAGAGTGGGATTTTGAACACACCGATGCTGAATATGTAGCATGTGTGGCAGGCCTGGGTGGAGAATCCGAGTGTGACTCTGTCTAGGAGAGAGGGCCCGGGCCCTGGGCAAGAGCCTGAATTCCACTCCAGGCTGTCACTAACATGCCTAGGAAAAGCTCTCTCCCGTCTGCTTTTGGTTTCTTTATGAGAAAACAACAAATTGTTGCAGCAAATGATCTCTGAGTTTCCTTCCCTTCCCTGTATGTCAGTGGAATGACATTTGCAAGAATCTGTAGCACCTTCTTGGTCTGGGCTAGGTGGCTTCCTCCTTCCTTCTCTCCCCCCACTTCCCTCCTTCCACCCCTGCAGGACCTGCAGGACCCATGACTGCCCAGCCCAGGGGCTCATGGGCAATTCTGCCGCCTCTGCCCTCTGTGATGGATTTCATTTGAACCGACCTCAACCTGTCAGATGGCTTCCTGCCCTGCATGGGGTGACTTCCTCTTCCTCTCCCTCATTCTGAGGCTACTGTCTGTCTGTGAGGGGTTTGCGGCTGTGAAGACCAGTGGATGTCCGTCACATGATCACATTTTCTGCAGCTGGTTTCTCCGGTCTCCAGGCCGTTAAGGGAGATTAATGCGGCGGTGTGGGAGGGCGGAAAGAGATGTCCTTCTTGATCACATGCAATGCGTGTGTCAGATGGTTGGCTTTCCTGAAAACAGAGCTCGTGATTTCCACTGACGGTTGTGTTAGAGAGAACCCAAACCAGATTTTGCAGGTTGCTTTATGTCTGCTGTACGGAATGCCTGGCCTTAATTGCTGATGACAGGACTATCCTTTCCCCTAGCTGTTGTCTTTGCAAAGGGCACTCCGAAGACGTGTCCAATGGAGGTGGGGGCAGCATCCCTCCCTGTTGCACTGGCCACATCCACTCAGGGCACACGGGCCCCTGTGTGTTTGTACCCAGGCAGAAGGGGCTTGGGAGTCTAGCCGAGGGTCTTGCCTCTGTGTCTGTATGGCCTTAAAACAGCATGAGAGAAAGTAGGTTTGGCTCTGGGCTGTTCACGGGGCCACCAACAGCTGGGCACTCGGAAGGGTCTGCTGCAGAGCAGGCCTTTGGATGGGTGACCCCACATCATCTAGACATCTTAAAGGGAAGGGCCATTGCGCCCCCTTCCACAGAGCCCTGCAGGCACGGCAGCTGGAGGAGACCATCACCGGGTGGGACCCTACTGTCTCAGCCCTTCCCTACCTGGGCCCCATAGAGTCAGCCTGCTCTGTAACACCTGCTCCTCAACAAGTGAGTCCTGACTGATGTCGGCTCACAGCGCTCTCCTGTCCATGCACTGCAGTGCTGTCCTCAGGAAGCCGGGGAGGACAGGGCCCTGGCCCACATGGGAAAGGGCTCACCCCTTAACGGGCTGGCTTTGGGCTGGGCAGTGGGTGTGCACTATTGCAGTGTGGTGGTCACTAATTAAAAAGAAGGCAGGGTGGGTGGTGATGGGTCAATGGCCTTGCTGTGTGCTGCAAAGATTCGTCTGAGTTCATGGGGGACTCTGAAGGACGCCGACACATTCTTCTTGGAGGTCTGGGTGAGGGGTGGGCACATTGACCCAGACCAGGGGCTGCTCCACATGCTCCCGCCCTGGGGCCCTCTCTGACCCTCTCATGCCCTATGTGCCCGGGGATCCTGTCAATCCCTTCCCCTGTCCCTGAGACTGCAGGGCAACCCCTTCTGGAGTGCCAAGTGCACCGTGTGTCCCTTGGGGGCCTTTGTCTGGGCTGCCCCAGGCAGCGCCCAGCGTCCTGGTGAGCACTGAACCTTAGCCTGTCTGTAGGGCTTTGTCCCTTATTCCATCCCTCAGTGTGATGTGGGCATTTGCTGTCCCCTACTGTCCACCCGGCCTGCAGTGAAGCTCTTGGCATGCAGTAGGTGCCCAGGGCCTCCAGGCTGCCCTGCAGCAGTGTCCCTCACCATGCCAAGGAGACCTGGCCAACTCCACAAGACAAGGGCCCCACACATGATCCGGCAAGTAGCCCGGCTCCCCTTCTGGGGCTCCCTAGCTCAGAAACTTCCTTGGGGTCTTCTGTGTGTTCTGGCCTGGTGACGGGGCCACGGTACAGCCAAGATCTTGGGGTGATCCTTTCTGCCTCTTGGAGCCCAGCCACTGCCCCTTCCCTCCCCGTCCCATGCTACCTGCCTCTTGGCCTTCCTGGAAAGGGCTCCACCCCACATTTCCAGGGTCCCAATCAGGTGGAAGGTAGAGAGAGTTTCATCATTACTTCCCTTGTCCACTGGTGGTGCTGTCAGGGGGTGGGGCCTCAGCTCTTGTCATGGTGTTTCTTCCATGTCTTTTTCGGAATGTGCCTGGTGTCTTCTAGCTCGGCTGTTTGGGGCCACAAGCACGGACTGTGACTGGATTCAGCTGAATGGCCACTTAGTGGCTGTTGATATAGACAAGTGACTTAACTTTCCTACATTTTCACTTTTTTTCTTTGTAGAAACAGAGTCTCACTTTATTGCCCTCAGTAGAGTGCTGTGGCATCATACAGCTCACAGCAACCTTCAACTCTTGGGCTTAGGCGATTCTCTTGCCTCAACCTCCCGAGTAGCTGGGACTACAGGCGCTTACCACAATGCCTGGCTATTTGTCGTTATTGTTGTTGTTGTTGCAGTTTGGCCAGGGCTGCGTTTGAACCCCCCACCCTCGGTATATGGGGTGGCTGCCCTCCCACTGAGCCACAGGTGCCACCCACTTTTTTTTTAATCTGTATAATGAGCACACTAATGGTATTTGACTTTCCAGGGTGCTGTAAGTATTAATGATGTTAGGGACTGAGCACAGGCTGGGAAGGCAGCTGGGTTCAGCAGCACCATCCCTGCCCCAGTCCCTCTTCTCCTGGGGAGGTAGAAGTGGCCATTCAATGGAGCCCTGGGAGAGCTGGAGCCACCTCCCCCATGCTCTGTCCCAGGAGCTGATTCTACCATGAAAATGATGGGCTCTGCTTAAGAGACTAGTTTGCAAAGTGTTTTTGAAAGTATTTTTCAAATCCTGTCCCACAGAGATGTAGCAGGGGCAGGAGAGAGGGTGGTGTGGGGGCTCTGTCCGCCTCCACCCCTAATGAGGGCCACTTTGCTTCAACAAACTCTTTCAAATATTGGGTTACACACATGAGTTTTCTTTAAAATACACAACATATTGTTAAAAAAGTTTGAGCATGAACATTTCTGTGTCAAAATGTGTTGTGAAGTGTGAATGCTGCTGTATTAAATGGCATCACCATCATCATCATCACCAGTTTTGAGACAAAATCATACAGAATGCTGCCACACAGTCTTCTGAATCCTAGGAATATAAAGAGACATAAAATCATGGCCTGGCACCCCACCTCCAAGAGCAGGAAAGATGCAGATCAGCTCTGAGACTGTGGCCCCAGTGTCTACCCCGACCCCAAACCAAAGCCTCTCTCTGGTTCATTCTAATGTCTGTTTTCATGGAGGAGATTTTCAGACAGGGCCAGAGAGTTGCAATTGTGTGTGCTGTGTCCACACCTGTCATGAAGAGACCACTTAGCCTTCCTGATGTGATTCTGAATGAGGGTTTCTTAAGGAGGTGCTGGGATCCTGATGTCTCTGGGTATTGGACTCTGTGCTCCCCTGGCTAGCACTGGATCCCATTGACGAGCAGTCCTGGGGGCCTCAGTTCCTGAGAGGTTGCAGTGTATAGGGTCGTCTGCTGCTTGGCATGCAAAGAGTCCAAACTCTGTGGTCGGGAAAAACACCATGCTCCACACTGTTGAGTTCCAGGAGAATCAGCACCAGCTGGCGGTGACCTAAGAGGAATTGCAGGGACTTAGGTCCTCCACCCAGAAAACTGGGTGTCCACAGGGCCCAGAGCACAGAGATGCTTAGACAACTGTGGCTTTGGTTCCTTTGTGCACCTGCCACCCTGGGCAGGATTCTTTAGGAAAAGTAACAGCAATTGTGGCTGACCAACTCAAGGATAAGAAAAATTTCTGTAAGATTCTAGACAGCCAATAAAATTGATGATTTGAATTGAGCCAGCACAGGAGCTGGAGTTGTGCTGGGGACCAGGCAGGATGAGTGAGTTGGTCTCAGAGGGAGAGCAGAGGATCCCCTTTTGGCTGGGAGAGACTAGCTCCTGGTTGGCCACCCCACCAAGTCTGGATCTAGGGAAGAGGTGGTGCCCCAAGAAGTATTGAGGTCCTGTTACGGGAAGTAGAACAAACGTGGATAGACCCAGACCAGTCCACTGCCCCCAGCTGGTCTCTGCTTGCATTGCTGGTCTCTCCCATTGGTCTTGCATACAGCTGTCTAATCAAGCAAACTTATCTGCCTCTTACATCTTGTTATTCTCCTTAAAAATGCTTTTGGAGGGCCTAGGAGGGGGACTTGAGACCTACCATTCCCACTCATCTGCTATTTGCACTTGCACACTTCTGTCCTGCCTTTGCCCCCACTGGTTCTGACTCTGACATCTGTCAGCACAGCTGCTGGCTCCTGTCCCACCCTCCCCTCTACCACGGCCTACTCAGTGCAGACTAGGTTTTGGGGAGTCTCTGGAATTTTACCCTGCTAGCACCTGAACAGGGGGTCTGGGGCTCTGGAGATGATGGTGGGCTGAGGCATTTCATCTTTTCTCTGGGTTTGTTATTTCTTTTTTGGTTCTGAGTTGTAATTCATGAGCTCCACCCTTTCCAAAATTCAAATTCCACTCCTTTGAAGTCACCTTCTTGGGCCATCAGTTCCTTCCATAGCAGAGACCACGTCTTCCCCTGCTCCCTGTCATTGCTCCCACCCACAGGGCCTAGAAAAGGGCATATGATAGCGCTGAAATGGACATCTGTGTAAATGCTGCCCTGGGGGGCTCCAGAGTGTGCTGGTATAGTTCTAAGAGGAAGACTCAGGCGGCCCTGTTTATGTGTTTATGAGAAAGTGTTAATGACATGGATAAATGCTCATGGGATGATAAATTTAAAAAGTGGAACCTTACACAGAATCTATATATAGAAGGCATATATATATATGCATATATACTATGGCATATATATATATGTATACATATATAAGGCATATATATGTATACATATATATGTATATATATATATACTCACATACTATGTATATATAGAAGGCTTAACAAAAATCCAAGAAAATCCACCTAGCTGTTAATAGTAATTGTTTTTGAATAGACACATTTTATGTGATTTATATTTTCTTCTTTATGCTTTTCTTCATTTTCAAATTTCTTCCAAGGATTATATATAAATATATATACACACATATGCACATATACATGTGTATGTATATATATTTTTTCCATTTTAGTGCTTATATGTAGTATTATTTTTATAGTGAGAAAAAAATGTTTACAAATTATTGAAAAGTAACAGAACCATCTGTAGTATCACCTACCCAGCTTGATGGAACATGAATGTGATTCAGTTTTTTGCCCTTAGCCAGCTGTTTTATTATTTCATGGGAAGGTAAAGCAAGTTGTAATTTAAAACACAAACTAAACCAGAACGCTCAACCCCCCAAAGCCACATCTCCCCTCCTAATTTCTGTATTCTATTGGAGAAGAGAATAAAATCAGGTGGCTTTATCAGAGCACACCCTGGAGGAGGAACTGGAGACATTTTTTGTTCACATTTAAGAATGTGCCCCAATGTGGGTAAAATACACACCCTCCAACATTGCAGGCTGCTTATCCAGCTCTGGCACTGGAATAAGACAAAATAGGGTTAAAAAGGTTGTCTCAAGTCTTAGCCTTAAGCAAGGCATTGAATCTTTGTCATCTGTATAGTGGGAATGATGACACCTTCCTGACCAGGCTGTCATCAGGGCCATGGTCATGTTTGTAGCCTGCATCGCAACTGGTACACAGTTGGGGTTTAACCAGGATGGGCTTTTTCTGTGTAAACCTCCAGGCAGGCACCAAAGACAGAGAGATCACTGTGACCTCCCTTGTTTCTCCCACTTTAGTGACAGCTCTCAGCTATTGGAGTGAAGCACCTGAATGCTCCTAGTCTTGAATGTCAAGGATAACTGAAGATGCCTGATAAGGGGTCAAGGGAGGGGAGTCAGAGGGAGGGAAAAGGAAAGGTAGAAAAGGGACAGATAAGCATGAAAAATAGAAAATGGCAATTGTGTAATTATAAGAGACAATATTAATGCATGTTTTTCTCATTTCCTCTCTTAACTGATTTAAAAAGCAATGGTATAGGGCGGCATCTGTGGCTCAAAGAGTAGGGCGCCAGCCCCATATGCCAGAGGTGGGAGGTTCAAACCCAGCCCTGGCCAAAAACTGCAAAAAAAAAAAAAAAAAGTTAATTAGCCTAATATACTATCTCAGTGGAATAAAAATAAAAATCATATGATCATCTCAACAGACATAGAAGAAAAATTGACAAAATTCAACACACATTTATTATAAAAGCACTAAACAAACTAGGAATATAAGGGAGATTTTTCAGTTGGTAAAGGGCATTTATGAAGAACCCACATCTAATATTATAATTAATGGTGAAAGGCAAGATGCTTGGATGTTAAATTCTTAGATCCCCCTAAGATCAGAAATAAGAAAAGAAAATCTGCTCTTGCTACTTCTATTAAACATTGTATTGGAGAGGCCATTCCAGGAAATTTGACAAGAATAAAAAGGTACCTAAATTGGGAAAGAAGCAATAAAATTATCTCTATTCACAGATGACATAATCTGATACATAGAAAAATCCTAAAGAATTTAGGATATCCACTAAAAAACCTACAAGAACTAATAAATGAATTCAGTAAGTTAATAAAACAGAAGCTCAATATAAAAAAAATCAATTGTATTTTTATACACTTGCAGGAAACAATTCAAAAGTGAAATTAAGAAATCAATTACAGTTAAAGAGTTAAACATGAATAAAATATATAGAAATATACTTAACAAAAGTGTAAAAAGTATAGTCTGAAAACTACCAAAGTTTATTGAACAAAATTAAAGAATAAATAAATAAATAACATCCCATGTTCATGGATTACAAGACTTAATATTGCTAATAAGGTGTCTTAGTCCATTTACATTGCTATAAAGAAACACCTGAGGCTGGGTATTTATTTGGCTCAGGGTTCTATAGGCTGTAAGAAGCTTGGTGCTAGCATCTGCTTCTGGTGAGAGGTCAGGGAATTTCCACGCTTGGTAGAAAGAAGATGAAGGGAAGCAGCTATCCTATGGCAAGAGGAAGGATGAGAGAGAGAGAGAGAGAGAGAGAGAAAGAGAGAGAGGACACGCCAGGCTCTTTTTAACAATCAGTTCTCAAAGGAACTAACCGAGTGAGAACTAACTCATTATCATGAGGAGGTCACCAAGCTCTTCAGGAGAAATCTGCTCCCTGACCCAAATACCTCTGATAAGGCCCCACCTCTAAAGCTTGGGGTCAAATTACAGTGTGAGATCTGGAGGGGACAAATATGCAAACTTTATCAGGTAGCAGTGTTCCCTGTTTGATCTACATATTCAGTACAAGCCTTATCTGAATAGCAGCTATTTTCTTTGTTGACAAGTTTTCTTTTCAACAAATAGTGCTGCCACTTGCAAATTAATTAATTTGGATCCTTACCTCACATCATATACAAAAATTAATTTGACAAAATCAAAGATCTTATTGTTGGAAGAAAACATAAGGGTACATCTTCATGACTCTGGACTTGGCAAAGGGTTCTGAGGTATGACATTAAAAACAAGAGCAATTTTATAAAATTGGATTTCATAAAACATGAAAACTTTTATACTTCAAAGGAAACTATCAAGGAAATGAAAAAATAACCCGTAGAAAGGAGGAAATATTAGCAAATCGTATCTGATAAGGGACTTGTATCTAGAGTATATAAAGAACACTTACAACTTAGTAGTACAATGATGAGCCAATTAAAGTGAGTGAGGGATATAAACAGATATTTCTTCAAATTAGATGTATAAATGGCCAATAAGTACATGAAAAGATGTTTATCATTAGTCATCAGGGAAATGCAAATCCAAATCACAATGACATACCACTTCACACTCAGTAGGATGGCTAGAATAAAAAAAAAAAAATCAGCTAATAACAAGTGTTGGAGAGTTGTAAAGAAATGGGAGCTCTCATATACTGCGGGTATGAAATGATGGAATCAATTTGGAATCTGGCAGTTCTTTGAATGATTAAATACAGAGTTACCATATGATCTGGCAATTCCATTCCTAGACACACATCTAAGAGAAATGAAAACATTTGTCCACACAAACATTTGTGTGTGAATGTTTACAACATCATTATTCCTAACAGCCTAAATGCCTGTCAACTGATGAATGGATAATCAAAACTGATATAGACCATAACAAGAAATGAATTACTGATGCATGAGTGAGCCTTAAAAACATTGCTCAAAGTGAAAGAAGCCAGTCTTCTCTTATCGATTACATGATATGGAAGTTCAGAATAGGGAAATCTATAGAGCCAGAAAGTAGATCAGTGCTTGCTTGGGTGGGGAGAGAAGGCAGGGCAGTAATTTTTTTTTTTTTGCTTTTGAATAATTTTAATGCTTTCAAGACAAAGTACCCTAAATACGTTAATAATTATACCTGTCAAAATACAAGTTATTGAATATTTGACAAAATGATCAAATTATCTTGAACACGTTATTCTCTACAACAAATATGCCAAGGTAAAGTCTGAAAATGTCCTTTGGTTTTCACTTGTGTGAATCCCCAATGCACTTAGAGTTAAGTTTTAATTAAATACTTCTGCACCTTTATAGTAGCTATAAGGTTTCTCTTGGTGTGAACTCCCTGCTCCCTAAGTTGTATATTTGAGATAAAACTCTTTTCACGTGTATTATACTTATAAAGTTTCTGGAGTATGAATTGTCTGATTCTTTCACATTGGGAGGATTTCTCTTTAGTATGAATTTCCTGGTTTTGTCTAAAGCCTAAATACTAAGGAAAGGATATGCCAGTATTTACATTTTTAGGTTTTCCTTGTGGTATGAATCTTCTGATGTGCAGTAAGCCTTGAAAAACAGGTAAAGGCTCTGCCGCACCCTTCACTTTTGTAGGGTTTCTCTCCAGTATGAATTCTCTTGTTTCATGAGGTGTGAACACTGATTAAAGGCTTTGCCATATTCCTCACATTTGTAGGGTTTCTCACAGAGGGGGTGTTAATGGTGAGAGCTGAAGAGTACAGGCTTCTTTATGAGGTGAGGAAATGCTCTCAGCTGATGTGCAGGTGTCTGTGGGCACACTGAAAACCATGGCGCTGGGCACTTTAAACGGGCGAATTGTGAGGTATGTGAATTCTCTCTTGATAAAGCTATTAAAAGCAAATGTCAGTAAAATTCAAAAAGACAGGGAAGGAGAAATTGGGGAGAAAGAAAAGGAGAGAGGGAATGAAGAGGTCACTGTCTACTAAACCCTTAACTTTGGCTGGGGAGAAACACGGCTAAACACACAGAAGACATCAGCAATTGTGGGGATCACGTAGGCTGACATCAAATGTAATGTCACCAAATGCCAAGAAGAGCAAGAGGGTTCCAAGGTTGTGAAGACCCCAGGGTGTGGCAGACAGGTCAGAGGAAGCAGAAAGAGTGGGGTGTTGTGAAAGGCCCAGAGCTGTCTCTCTGGGAATTGCAGGTGGCTCAGCCACTCCCTGACCTGGGGGAGCCCTGCCCTGCTGCTCTAAGTCCCGCGTGGTTCCCAAGGCGGCCTTGTACCCTAGGAGCTGAGGTCCCAGTGAAGGTCCACTAGACTGAGCGAGCTCTGGGGAGTTTGTGAGGCCCAGAGGAGCAGCCAGGCCTGGACCCTGGATGTCTGTCACACCTCCACTTATTTGGCCGAGACCTGAGTGACTCCTTTCCTGAACAGGATAATACTGTAGTTGTTGAATAGTAGAAGGCTGTTTCTTCTTGGCCGTTTTTTTTTTTTTTTGTACTATATTCAAACTCACATCTACAGATGCAACACACTTTTAAGTGTACTTCTCATTTTTAACATTTCTTTACTGCTACAATCAATAATGCTATAAGCCAAGCCCAAATTTGTACCACTTTCTGATTTCTATGGTGCAAAGATTCCCACCACAGCCTATTAAAAGGTACCACCATGATGTCACTGAGTGCTGAGTTGGGAAGAGGCGTGCAGAGTGGGGAGTTCTGTGTATTTATTACCTTTGTTCTAAAATAATGTGTTTGAGTGTATATATTATATATATATATATATATATATTTTTTTTTTTTTTTTTAAGAGACAGAGTCTCACTTCGTCACCCTTGGTAGAGGGTGGTGGTGTCACGGCTGACAGCAGCCTCTAGCTCTTGGGCTTAGGTGATTCTCTTGGCTCAGCCTCCTGAGTAGCTGGGACCACAGGCGCCCGGCACAATGCCTGGCTGTTTTTTTTTTTTAGCTGCTGTTTGGCAGGGGCTGGGTTTGAACCCGCCACCCTTGGTATATGGGGCTGGCACCCTACTCACTGAGCCTTAGGCACCGCCCAAAGTGTTTAAGTTTATACAACTTAATTTTGGACAGTAGCTGTGTTTAACAAGTGGTTCACATATTCCTGAGCATGTAACAGTCGGGTGTGGAGGGTGGGGAGTGTGCTGGTTCCACACCACTGAGTTTGAGGGACTTGGATGGGTTAGTTGTCCTCCCTGCACTCCCTCTGTGGCCTGTAAGGTGGGGACTTACAGGAACCCCCTCCTGAGGTTGTGGGAGGTGGCAGCGAGGCGGGGTGTCCAGTGCAGCTGAGGACTCAGTGTCTAGGATGTAGGGAGCCCAGGAGTCCCAGAGGTGGGCGGGGAGGTGGGGGCGTAGGTGCTGACGGAAGTGCTCTGCACCGAGCGAGGAAGGGCAGGGAGATGCTGGCTGTGGCTGGGGTACGGCCCAGGCTTCCCACCAGCCACAATGGGGTGACACGGACCCCGTATTTCAGGCCTTGGCTTTGTCACTGGCTTCTTCTTGTCCCTGCACTGCCTCCCCCATATCATGGAGGGGCTCACTCCTCACTTCTTTGGGATTCAAATGTCCCTCCCACAGAGGTCATCTCTGCTGACCTACCAGCCCGGGATGGTCAGACGCTCGTTGTGTAATCACCTGGACACTACCCAGCAGCGCAGCACACAGGTGCTGCTAAGGGAGGACGGTACTGGTGCTCAGTGGCGGGAAGCTAGTGGGCGAGGTCACAGCTCTGACATTAGCCGTGTGGCTGACGAACCTGGTGCAGGTACCTGGCCTGTCTGGCCATCCGTGCTGGGGGGAGTGACACCATCTGTGCCCTCAGGTGGTGCTGCGGGTGCTTGCTTTAGAGTGCTAACTGCATGGACCTGCAGATGAAGACAGCATCTGAGTGTGGTACCTGGAACCTGGTGGGCGCCACTGACACCTGGCTGGAAACTTCGCGGAGAATTACGCTGTCCTGCGTACTCTGCTGGACACCCTGTTTTTCTCCAATATCCCAACCTGCCGTGGTAGGACTTAAAGAGGAAGCTGAGGCTCAGATTGGCTTCTTCTATGCCAAGAAGTCAAGGGCAGGAGCTGATGTGTGCTCAAGCTGGAATTTGAAAGCAGAACAGCATGTCCCCAGACACCCCCCACTTCTGTCATGTTTCTGCTCAGGTGTCCCCTGCTTACTGACACTGATCTCTCTGCTAAATTGACTCTGCACAGCCTGTCCTGTTTTCTGCTTTAATCTCTGAAGTGTGTCCCACTGTGTGACACACTTCCTATCTCACTTGCTCACTTTTGGGGTCCATCAGTGTTATAAGGACAGGAACTTTGCCTATCTGTGAGGGGTGCAGGAAAGCAAGGAGGCCGTGGAATGTGGGAGCTAAGAGCTCAGGGTCTAGAGAAAGAGTGCAAGCTTTAGCGTCGCCTCTTGTGAGCTGTGTGACTTGGATGAGTTACTTAACCTCTCTGTGACTCCATTTTCTCATTTCCAAAGTAAGGATAATAATGGTGCTCATCTCTCAGGCTGTTGAGAAGATTAAACCTGATGATATCTGTAGGGACTTAGCAGGGTGTCTGGCACAGGGCGAGCCTCCACACGTGTGCATGTTAACAAAATAGCCAGTGCAGCAGCTCTTCCCAGCTCTGCGTCTGCACTCAGCTAGACAGAAGGGAGAAATGCAGAGAGGGAGGCACCAGTCTGTCCTTCGAAGCCACAACCTGGAAATTGGGCGTTACTTCTGCTCAAGGTCCCACTGACCAGAATTACTCATGTGAACAAATCTGCTGCAACAAAGTCTAGGAAATGTATTCTCACTTTAAATCAGTGGTTCTCAATCTGGGCATCGCCACCCCTGTGTAACAGTGAAACACACTGCGGCATTAGGAAGGCTGAGAACTACTGCTTAAAATGGTCCCCAATTCAGCTGACAGTGGAGATAAAGGAAGAGCAGAACGAGGGAACGAGCGGCAGCTCTGTCAATGAAATTATTCATCTTTGAAATCTTCATTCAGGAGCACCTCCTCCAGGAAGCCTTCTCTGATCACCCTCTCTTCCCCATGCCAGGGTTGTCTTCTCTCCTTCTCTCCTTTCCACCATATTTTTCTATCCTAGCATTGGTCACACTAGATTTAATTGCCCACGAGTATAACTCCCCTCTGGAATGGGAACGCTCGACTTCACTTTGCTATAGTACAGAGCCTGGCATGCCAACCTCCGCCCCCCATATTCAGTGAGTAAGTGAATGATAAACACAAATTAAACCTTTTCCAAGGGACTCCTTACCTGTCTCCTGTTATCCAACCCAGGTACCCCCTGCATCAATGTAAAAAAACCTCAAAGCAGGAACAAGAGATTGAAGGAAAGATTTTTGTGAAGTAGATAATGGAAGATGAAGATAAGGGAGGAAAAGGGATGAACAGTTCAAATTGAGGGGTGGATGTTGGAAAGGGGAAGGACAGCCGAGGTGGCCCTGTGTCTGCGCCACACCTGGCTTGTGATGGGAGCTGCCGAGACCACCTCCTGCCTCCCACCCTTTCCTATCACTGCACTCTGGGACATTTTTTTTTAAATTTTATTATCTTTATCATTAAATCATAGCTGTGTACAATAATGCAATGAAGGGGTACAATGTGCTGGTTTCATATACAATCTGAACTATTTTCATCAAACTGATTAACATAGCCTTCCTGGCAATTTTTCCATTATTATATGAAGGCATTTGTATTCTGCATTTAGCAAGGTTCACCTTCTAAGATGCACTGTAGGTGTGGCCCCACCAATTACCCTCCCTCTGCCCCAACCTCCCATCTCCCCACCTTACCCATGCCCCTTTACCCATTCCCCATATTCATGTGGTATAGTTGGGTTATACCCTTCCCACGACAGCTATACATTAGCTTTATAGTAGGGCTGAGTACATTGGATACTTTTTCGTCCATTCTTGAGATACTTTGCTAAGAAGAATATGTTCCAGCTCCATCCATGTAAACATGAAAGAGGTAAAGTCTCCATCTTTCTTTAAGGCTGCATAGTATTCCATGGTATACATGTACCACAATTTATTAATCCATTTGT